>JAPEVW010001119.1:0-13000 GCA_027921565.1 Artemia sinica | reverse complement strand
TGGCTTTCTCGAAACTTGTTTCATTTTATTTACGAACGTTTTTATTAGTAATAAATATACGTAACTTACGCATTAACTTACGTAACGAACTTCTATATTCATATATTTTTAATACGTATGTTAGGGGGTTCGCCCCCTAGTCAATACCTTGCTCTTTAAGCGAAAGTTCGAATTTTGTTCCAATTCTTAAAAATGACCGCTTAATCACAAAGGCCGTTATTAGAATAAATAGCTCTTATGAAAGTACTAAAAAATCTCTGGCTTAAAGAGTGAGGTATTGACTAGGGGGTGAACCCAATCATATATGTAATATTTTCTGTTCGTTTAAAGTTTTGATGTTGCTGCTGTTGCAGTTAAAAAACTTTTTTTTTTATATTTAATTTCTGATCTTTTTTTAAATAATGCTGGGAATTCGGCGTCCCCTTCATAGCAATGTCCTTTCCCCCATGAAAACTTCCTTCATGGAAAGATCCTCCTACATAACCCCCTACCCCAGGCACGTACGCAGGAATTTGTTTCGGGTAGGGGCAATTTGTTTCGGGGGGGGGCCAAATCCTTCAAACCCATTATTCTGTGAGAAAAATCAGAAAATTATGGAAAAATGAAAAAAAATCGTGAGATTTCGAGGAATGGGGGGGGGGGGGGCGGGCCCCAGAGGGCCCCCCCTGCGTACGTTTCCTACTCTACCCCCCCCCCCCCCCACTACCAGGAAAAATCTCCCCTGAAAACGTCTGTACTGTATACTTCCCAATAGTAGAAATGACCCTATTGATCCGGGACGAACACCATATATGGGCATAGAGTCCCTAGGGAGAACACGTGGTATTGTCAGTCCCGTACGAACACCAAATATGGGCATAGAGTCCCTAGGGAGAATGTTTGCGTAATCGGGTCAATGACCTCTTTTTTCCCAGGTCGATTTATTTATTGTTGTTGTTGTTTTGGCCAAGTGCACGCTCGGGGCGAATGTTTATGATCCAGGAATAGGAAACAGGATCACGTGTGACAGATGATGTCATGGTTGATTGATTTGACACGAAAGGGGAATTAATTTGTTGTTTCTAAGGGGAATTATTGATTCACGAAAGGGAATTAATTTATTGTTTCCAAGGAGAATTGTCTACGGGACGAAGTTTATTAATATCTTTGGAGTTCGACCAGGAGAATTGTTTCCGGAATTATTGATTCATGAAAGGGGAATTAATTTATTGTTTTCAAGGAGAATTGTCTCCGGACGAAGTTTATTAATATCTTTGGAGTTTGACCAGGAGAATTGTTTCCGGGCGAATGTTTTGATCTTAGAGATGAAGAGATTAACGCTGGAAAGGGTTTCTTAGTAATTTCAAATGTGACAGCGCAGGGATGCCAAAAACAAAAGGAACACGCAGAAATTACGTTTAGGGGTTATTTGGGCGAAACCGTTTTAGACATTTTAGGGAATTATTTGAGCGAAACAGTTAGAGACATTTTAAAAGATGATTTTAGAAGATGTTTTAGAAGAGGATTTGAGTGTGGTCGTTATAATACACAAGTTCCATTTGAACAGTGTCGTGAGGTCCCCTACCCAACAACCCAACCCCAAAGGGCTCCGATCCCCCTACCCCAACCCTGAAGGAAGCCCCCGGTCCCAAGGGTCCCCCGGGCCCCCCAAAGGGCCCCCGGCGCCCCAAAGGCCCCTGAGCCCCTATTTTTTAATATTTTTTTAAGGCTATATTATATCTTTTCAGAACAAGTTCCTTTCTTAATGTCATTCCTTAACCCATTTTTACAAATTGAAGTACCAATCCTTTCACCACAACTTTACTATAAGGCTTTTTTGGATACCTCAACACCAAGAAATACCTTTCAAAAGACATTTCAGAGCAACTTCTTTTCTTAATGTTCCCTTCTAAACCCATTTTCCAACTTGAAGTACCTGTCCTTTTCACCCACAACTATACTTTACAGCTTTTTGAATACCTCAACACCAAGAAATACTTTTTCAAAAGGCATTTCAGAGCAAGTTCCTTTCTAATGTCATTCCTTAACCCATTTTACAAGTTGAAGTACCCATCTTTTTCACCCACAACTTACTTTACAGCTTTTTTGGATACCTCAACACCAAGAAATACCTTTCAAAAGACATTTCAGAGCAAGTTCCTTTCTTAATGTTTCCCTTCTAAACCCACTTTACAAGTTGAAGCATCCATCCTTTTCACCCACAATTATACTTTACAGCTTTTTTTGGATACCTCAACACCAAGAAATACCTTTCATAAGGCATTTCAGAGCAAGTTCCTTTCTTAATGTCACTCCTAAACCCATTTTTACAAGTTGAAGTACCCATCCTTTTCACCCACAACTTTACTTTACAGCTTTTTTGGATACCTCAACACCAAGAAATACCTTTCAAAAGACATTTCAGAGCAAGCTCGTTTCTTAATGTCCCTTCTAAACCACTTTACAAGTTGAAGCATCCATTTTTTTTCACCCGTAACTTTACTTTACAGCTTTTTTGGATACCTCAACACCAAGAAATACCTTTCAAAAGGCATTTCAGAGCAAGTTCCTTTCTTAATGTCCCTTCTAAACCCATTTTCCAACTTGAAGTATCCATCCTTTTCACCCACAACTTTACTTTACAGCTTTTCGAATACCTCAACACCAAGAAATACCTCTCAAAAGGCATTTCAGAGCAAGTTCCTTTCTTAATGTCATTCCTTAACCCATTTTCCAACTTGAAGTACCCATCTTTTTCACCAACAACTTTACTTTACAGCTTTTTGGATACCTCAACATCAAGCAATACTTTTCAAAAGACATTTCAGAACAAGTTCCTTTCTTAATGTCCTTCCTAAACCAATTTTACAAGTTGAAGTACTTATCTTTTTCGTCACAACTTTACTTTACGACTTTTTGCATACCACAACATCAAGCAATACTTTTCAAAAGGCTTTATTATACATTTTCAGAACAAGTTCTTTACGTTATGTCCTTTCTAAAACCAATTTTACAAGTTGAAGTACTCATCTTTTCCCCCACAACTTTACTATAAGACTTTTCGAATACCCCAACATCAAGTAATACCTTTCAAAAGGCTTTATTATATCTTTTCAGAACAAGTTCTTCATGTACTTTTCTTCCTAAACCCATTTTACAAGTTGAAGTACTTATCTTTTTCCCCACAACTTTACTTTACGACTCTTTTGCACACCCAAACATCAAGTAATACTTTCCAAAAGGCTTTATTATATCTTTTCAGAACAAGTTTTTTTCTTAATGTCCTTCTTAAACCATTTTTGCTAGTTGAAGTAGTTATCTTCTTCACCACAACTTTACTTTACGACTTTTTGCACACCCTAGATCAAGCAATACTTTTCAAAAGGCTTTATTATATCTTTTCAGAACAAGTTCCTTTCTTAATATCCTTCTTAAACCAATTTTACAAATTCTAAATTTTTTCTTAGGAATATTTCAGTAGTGTTATGTTATGGTTTACCTTGTCACAGTTACATTCTCTTGATTTTTCAAAGTTCATTTATAAATTTCTTTCGTTGAAATGCAAGAGTTGGAATATTTCAGTAGTGTTTTGTTGTGGTTTACAGTGTCACAGTTACATTCTCTTAATTTTTCAAAGTTCATTTTGGATTTCTTTCGATGAAATGCAAGAGTTGGAATATTTCAGTAGTGTTTTTGTCGTGGTTTACCTTGTCACAGTTACATTCTCTTGATTTCTCAAAGTTCATTTGAATTTCTTTCATTGAAATGTAAGAGTTGGAATATTTCAGTAGTGTTTTGTTGTGGTTTACCTTGTCACAGTTACATTCTCTTAATTTTTCAAAGTTAATTTTGAATTTCTTTTGTTGAAATGCAAGAGTTGGAATATTTTCAGTAGTGTTTTGTCATGGTTTACCTTGTCACAGTTACATTCTCTTATTTTTCAAAGCTCATTTTGGTTTTCATTCGTTGAAATGCATGAGTTGGAATATTTCAGTAGTGTTTTGTTGTGGTTTACCTCGTCACAGTTACATTTTATTGATTTTTCAAAGTTCATTTTGGATTTCTTTCGATGAAATGCAAGAGTTGGAATATTTCAATAGTGTTTTTTTTATCGTGGTTTACCTTGTCAAAGTTGCATTCTCTTAATTTTTCAAAGTCCATTTTGAATTTCTTTCATTGAAATGCAAGAGTTGGAATATTTCAGTAGTGTTTTGACGTGGTTTACCTTATCACAGTTACATTTTTCTTGATTTTTCAAAGTTCATTTTGGTTTTCTTTCGTTGAAAAGTAGGAGTTGGAATATTTCAGTAGTGTTTTGTTGTGGTTTACCTTGTCACACTTACATTCTCTTAATTTTTCAAAGTTCATTTTGGATTTCTTTCGATGAAATGCAAGAGTTGGAATATTTCAATAGTGTTTTGTCCTGGTTTACCTAATCATAGTTACATTCTCTTAATTTTTCAAAGTTCATTTTGGATTTCTTTCGTTGAAATGCATGAGTTGGAATATTTCAGTAGTGTTTTGTTGTGGTTTACCTTATCACAGTTACATTCTCTTGATTTTTCAAAGTTCATTTTGAATTTCTTTGTTGAAATGCAAGAGTTGGAATATTTCAGTTGTGTCTTGTCGTGGTTTACCTTGTCACAGTTACATTCTCTTAATTTTTCAAAGTTCATTTTGGTTTTCTTTCGTTGAAATGCAAGAGTTGGAATATTTCAGTAGTGTTTTGTTGTAGTTTACCTTGTCACAGTTACATTCTCTTAATTTTTCAAAGTTCATTTTGGATTTATTTTGATGAAATGAAAAAGTTGGAATATTTCAATAGTGTTTTGTCATGGTTTACCTAGTCACAGTTACATTCTATTGATTTTTCAAAGTCCATTTTGAATTTCTTTCATTGAAATGCGAGAGTTGGAATATTTCAGTAGTGTTTTGTCGTGGTTTACCTTGTCACAGTTACATTCTCTAGATTTTTCAAAGTTCATTTTGGTTTTCTTTCGTTGAAATGTAAGAGTTGGAATATTTCAGTAGTGTTTTGTTGTGGTTTACCTTGTCACACTTACATTCTCTTAATTTTTCAAAGTTCATTTTGGATTTCTTTTGATGAAATGCAAGAATTGGAATATTTCAATAGTGTTTTTGTCGTGGTTTACCTAGTCATAGTACATTCTCTTAATTTTTCAAAGTTGATTTTGGATTTCTTTCATTGAAATGCATGAGTTGGAATATTTCAGTAGTGTTTTGTTGTGGTTTACCTTATCACAGTTACATTCTCTTGATTTTCAAGTTCATTTTGGATTTCTTTCGTTGAAATGCAAGAGTTGGAATATTTCAATAGTGTTTTGATGTGGTTTACCTTGTCACAGTTACATTCTCTTGATTTTTCAAAGTTCATTCTGGTTTTCTTTCGTTGAAATGCAAGAGTTGGAATATTTCAGTAGTGTTTTGTTGTGGTTTACCTTGTCACAGTTACATTCTCTTAATTTTTCAAAGTTCATTTGGATTTCTTTCGTTGAAATGCAAGAGTTGGAATATTTCAATAGTGTTTTTTTGATGTGGTTTACCTTGTCACAGTTACATTCTCTTGATTTTTCAAAGTTCATTTTGGTTTTCTTTCGTTGAAATGCAAGAGTTGGAATATTTCAGTAGTGTTTTGTCGTGGTTTACCTAGTCATAGTTACATTCTCTTAATTTTTCAAAGTTTGATTTTGGATTTCTTTCATTGAAATGCATGAGTTGGAATATTTCAATAGTGTTTTGTCGTGGTTTACCTAGTCATAGTTACATTCTCTTAATTTTTCAAAGTTGATTTTGGATTTCTTTCATTGAAATGCATGAGTTGGAATATTTCAGTAGTGTTTTGTTGTGGTTTACCTTATCACAGTTACATTCTCTTGATTTTCAAAGTTCATTTTGGATTTCTTTCGTTGAAATGCAAGAGTTGGAATATTTCAATAGTGTTTTTGATGTGGTTTACCTTGTCACAGTTACATTCTCTTGATTTTTCAAAGTTCATTTTGGTTTTTCTTTCGTTGAAATGCAAGAGTTGGAATATTTCAGTAGTGTTTTGTTGTGGTTTACCTTGTCACAGTTACATTCTCTTAATTTTTCAAAGTTCATTTTGGATTTCTTTCGTTGAAATGCAAGAGTTGGAATATTTCAGTAGTGTTTTGTCATGGCTTACCTTGTCACAGTTACATTCTCTTAATTTTTCAAAGTTCATTTTGAATTTTTTTCATTGAAATACAAGAGTTGGAATATTTCAGTAGTGTTTTGTAGTGGTTTACCTTGTCACACTTACATTCTCTTAATTTCTCAAAGTTCATTTTGGAATTTCTTTCATTGAAATGCAAGAGTTGGAATATTTCAGTAGTGTTTTGTCATGGTTTACCTTGTCACAGTTACATTCTCTTAATTTTTCAAAGCTCATTTTGAATTTCTTTCATTGAAATGCAAGAGTTGGAATATTTCAGTAGTGTTTTGTCGTGGTTTACCTTGTCACAGTTACATTCTCTTAATTTTTCAAAGTTCATTTTGAATTTCTTTCGTTTAAATGCAAGAGTTGGAATATTTCAATAGTGTTTTGTTGTGGTTTACCTTGTCACAGTTACATTCTCTTAATGTTTCAAAGTTCATTTTGAATTTCTTTCATTGAAATGCAAGAGTTGGAATATTTCAGTAGTGTTTTTTTGTGGTTTACTTTGTCAAAGTTACATTCTCCTAATTTTTCAAAGTTCATTTAGGATTTCTTTCGTTGAAATGCAAGAGTTGGAATATTTCAGTAAGTGTTCTGTTGGGGTTTACCCTATCACAGTTACATTTTCTTGATTTTTCAAAGTTCATTTGGATTTCTTTCGTTGAAATGCAAGAGTTGGAATATTTCAGTAGTGTTTTGCTGTGGTTTACCTTGTCACAGTTACATTCTCTTGATTTTTCAAAGTTCATAGTTGGAATATTTCAGTAGTGTTTTGTTGTGGTTTACCTTGTCACAGTTACATTCTCTTGATTTTACAAAGTTCATTTTGAATTTCTTTCATTGAAATGCAAGAGTTGGAATATTTCAGTAGGGTTTTGTTGTGGTTTACCTTGTCACAGTTACATTCTCTTGATTTTTCAAAGTTCATTTTGAATTTCTTTTGTTGAAATGTAAGAGTTGGATTATTTCAATAGTGTTTTGTCATGGTTTACCTTGTCACTGTTACATTCTCTTGATTTTTCAAAGTTCATTTGGAATTTTTTTTCGTTGAAATGCAAGATTTGGAATATTTCAGTAGTGTTTGTTGTAGTTTACCTTGTCACAGTTAGATTCTCTTGATTTTTCAAAGTTCATTTTGAATTTCTTTTGTTGAAATGTAAGAGTTGGATCATTTCAATAGTGTTTTGTCATGGTTTACCTTGTCACTGTTACATTCTCTTGATTTTTCAAAGTTCATTTGGAATTTTTTTCGTTGAAATGCAGGAGTTGGAATATTTCAATAGTGTTCTGTCGTGGTTTACCTTGTCACAATTACATTCTCTTGATTTTTCAAAGTTCATTTTGAATTTCACTCATTGAAATGCAAGAGTTGGAATACTTCAGTGGTGTTTTTGACGTGGTTTACCATGTCACAGTTACATTCTCTTGATTTTTCAAAGTTCATTGAAATTTCTTTCATTGAAATGCAAGAGTTGGAATATTTCAGAAGTGTTTTGTTATGGTTTACCTAGTCACTGTTACATTCTCTTGATTTTTCAAAGTTCTTTTCGGATTTCTTTCATTGAAATGCAAGAGTTGGAATATTTCAGTAGTGTTTTGCCGTGGTTTTACTTTTTCACAGTTACATTCTCTTCATTTTTCAAAGATAATTTTGGTTTTCCTTCGTTGAAATGCAAGAGTTGGAATATTTCAGTAGTGTTTTGTTGTGCTTTACCTTGACACAGTTACATTTTCTTGATTTTTGTTAGGTTAGGTTAGGTTAGGCTAGATCAAATTAGGTTAGGTTAAGTTAGGTTAGGTTAGGTTAGCCTACGTACGCGCGTGTATGTAGGCTAACCTAACCTAACCTAACTTAACCTAGCCTAACCTAATTTGATCTAGCCTAACCTAACCTAAACAAAAATCAAGAAAATGTAACTGTGTCAAGGTAAAGCACAACAAAACACTACTGAAATATTCCAACTCTTGCATTTCAACGAAGGAAAACCAAAATTATCTTTGAAAAATCAAGAGAATGTAACTTTGACAAAGTAAACCACGGTAAGACACTACTGAAATATTCCAACTCTTGCATTTCAATGAAAGAAATCCGAAAAGAACTTTGAAAAATCAAGAGAATGTAACAGTGAGTAGGTAAACCATAACAAAACACTACTGAAATATTCCAACTCTTGCATTTCAATGAAAGAAATTTCAATGAACTTTGAAAAATCAAGAGAATGTAACTGTGACATGGTAAACCACGACAAAACACCACTGAAGTATTCCAACTCTTGCATTTCAATGAGTGAAATTCAAAATGAACTTTGAAAATCAAGAGAATGTAATTGTGACAAGGTAAACCACGACAGAACACTATTGTCATGGTTTACCTTGTCACTTTTACATTCTCTTGATTTTTCAAAGTTCATTTGAATTTTTTTCGTTGAAATGCAAGAGTTGGAATATTTCAGGTGAAATTCAAAATGAACTTTGAAAAATCAAGAGAATGTAATGGTGACAAGGTAAACCACGACAGAACACTACTGAAATATTCCAACTCTTGCATTTCAACGAAAAAAATTCAAAATGAACTTTGAAAAATCAAGAGAATGTAACAGTGACAAGGTAAACCATGACAAAACACTATTGAAATAATCCAACTCTTACATTTCAACAAATGAAATTCAACATGAACTTTGAAAAATCAAGAGAATGTAACTGTGACAAGGTAAACTACAACAAAACACTACTGAAATATTCCAACTCTTGCATTTCAACGAAAAAAATTCCAAAAAGAACTTTTAAAAATCAAGAGAATGTAACTGTGACCTGGTAAACCACAACAAAACTCTACTGAAATATTCCAACTCTTGCATTTCAATGAAAGAAATCCAAAATGAACTTTGAAAAATCAAGAGAATGTAACTGTGACAAGGTAAACCACAACAAAACACTACTGAAATATTCCAACTATGAACTTTGAAAAATCAAGAGAATGTAACTGTGACAAGGTAAACCACAGCAAAACACTACTGAAATATTCCAACTCTTGCATTTCAACGAAAGAAATCCAAATGAACTTTGAAAAATCAAGAAAATGTAACTGTGTCAAGGTAAAAAACCATGACAAAACACTACTGAAATATTCCAACTCTTGCATTTCAATGAAAGAAATTCAAAATGAACTTTGAAAAATCAAGAAAATGTAACTGTGATAGGGTAAACCCCAACAGAACACTTACTGAAATATTCCAACTCTTGCATTTCAACGAAAGAAATCCTAAATGAACTTTGAAAAATTAGGAGAATGTAACTTTGACAAGGTAAACCACAACAAAACACTACTGAAATATTCCAACTCTTGCATTTCAATTAAAGAAATTCAAAATGAACTTTGAAAAATTAAGAGAATGTAACTGTGACAAGGTAAACCACAACAAAACACTATTGAAATATTCCAACTCTTGCATTTCAACGAAAGAAATTCAAAATGAACTTTGAAAAATTAAGAGAATGTAACTGTGACAAGGTAAACCACGACAAAACACTACTGAAATATTCCAACTCTTGCATTTCAATGAAAGAAATTCCAAAATGAACTTTGAGAAATTAAGAGAATGTAAGTGTGACAAGGTAAACCACTACAAAAACACTACTGAAATATTCCAACTCTTGCATTTCAACGAAAGAAAACCAAAATGGACTTTGAAAAATCAAGAGAATGTAGCTCTGACAAGGTAGACCACATCAAAACACTACTGAAATATTCCAACTCTTGCATTTCAATGAAAGAAATTCAAAATGAACTTTAAAAAATCAAGAGAATGTAACTGTGACATGGTAAACCACGACAAAACACTACTGAAATATTCCAACTCTTGCATTTCAATGAAAGAAATTCAAAATGAACTTTGAAAAATTAAGAGATTGTAACTGTGACAAGGTAAGCCATGCCAAAACACTACTGAAATATTCCAACTCTTGCATTTCAACGAAAGAAATCCAAAATGAACTTTGACAAATTAAGAGAATGTAACTGTGACAAGGTAAACCACAACAAAACACTACTGAAATATTCCAACTCTTGCATTTCAACGAAAGAAACCCAAAATGAACTTTGAAAATCAAGAGAATGTAACTGTGATAAGGTAAACCACAACAAAACACTACTGAAATATTCCAACTCATGCATTTCAATGAAAGAAATCCAAAAGAACTTTGAAAAATTAAGAGAATGTAACTATGACTAGGTAAACCACGACAAAACACTATTGAAATATTCCAACTCTTGCATTTCATCAAAAATAAATCCAAAATGAACTTTGAAAAATTAAGAGAATGTAAGTGTGACAAGGTAAACCACAACAAAAACACTACTGAAACATTCCAGCTCTTACATTTCAACGAAAGAAAACCAAAATGAACTTTGAAAAATCTAGAGAATGTAACTGTGACAAGGTAAACCACGACAAAACACCACTGAAATATTCCAACTCTTGAATTTCAATGAAAGAAAATTCAAAATGGACTTTGAAAAATCAATAGAATGTAACTGTGACTAGGTAAACCATGACAAAACACTATTGAAATATTCCAACTTTTGCATTTCATCGAAAGAAATCCAAAATGAACTTTGAAAAATTAAGAGAATGTAACTGTGACAAGGTAAACTACAACAAAACACTACTGAAATATTCCAACTCTTGCATATCAACGAAAGAAAACCAAAATGAACTTTGAAAAATTAAGAGAATGTAACTGTGACAAGGTAAACCACGACAAGACACTACTGAAATATTCCAACTCTTGCATTTCAACGAAAGAAATTCAAAATGAACTTTGAAAAATCAAGAGAATGTAACTGTGATAAGGTAAACCACAACAAAAACACTACTGAAATATTCCAACTCATGCATTTCAACGAAAGAAATCCAAAATGAAATTTGAAAAATTAAGAGAATGTAACTATGATTCGGTAAACCACGACAAAACCCTATTGAAATATTCCAACTCTTGCATTTCAATGAAAGAAATTCAAAATGGACTTTGAAAAATTAAGAGAATGTAACTGTGACAAGGTAAACCACAACAAAACACTACTGAAATATTCCAACTCTTACATTTCAATGAAAGAAATTCAAATGAAGTTTGAAAAATCAAGAGAATGTAATTGTGACAAGGTAAACCACGACAATACACTACTGAAATATTCCAACTCTTGCATTTCATCGAAAGAAATCCAAAATGAACTTTGAAAAATTAAGAGAATGTAACTGTGACACTGTAAACCACAACAAATAAAGCCTTATATAATAAAGTCTTTTGGACAGTATTGCTTGATGTTTGGGTGTGCAAAAAAGTCGTAAAGTAAAATTGTGGGGAAAAAGATAAGTACTTCAACTTGTAAAATGGGTTTAGGAAGAAAATTACATGAAGAACTTGTCTGAAAATATATAATAAAGCCTTTTGAAAGGTATTGCTTGATGTTGGGGTATTCGAAAAGCCTTATAGTAAAGTTGTGGGGGAAAAGATGAGTACTTCAACTTGTAAAATTGGTTTAGGAAGGACATTACGTAAAGAACTTGTTCTGAAAAGGTATAAAAAGCCTTTTGAAAAGTATTGCTTGATGTTGGGGTATGCAAAAAGTCGTAAAGTAAAGTTGTGATAAAAAAGATAAGTACTTCAACTTGTAAAATTGGTTTAGGAAGGACATTAAGAAAAGAACTTGTTCTGAAATGCCTTTGAAAAGTATTGCTTGGTGTTGAGGTATCCAAAAAGCTGTAAAGTAAACATGTGGGTGAAACGGATGGGTACTTCAAGTTGGAAAATGGGTTTAGGAGGGACATTAGAGAAAGGAACTTGTTCTGAAATGTCTTTTGAAAAGTATTGCTTGATGTTGAGGTATCCAAAAAGCTGTAAAGTAAAGTTGTGGGTGAAAAAGATGGGTACTGCAAGTTGGAAAATGGGTTAAGGAATGACATTAAGAAAGGAACTTGCTCTGAAATGCCTTTTGAAAGGTATTTCTTGGTGTTGAGGTATTCGAAAAAGCTGTAAAGTAAAGTTGTTGGTGAAAAGGATGGATACTTCAAGTTGGAAAATGGGTTTAGAAGGGACATTAAGAAAGGAACTTGCTCTGAAATGCCTTTTGAAAGGTATTTCTGGTGTTGAGGTATCAAAAAAAGCTGTAAAGTAAAGTTGTGGGTGAAAAGGATGGATGCTTCAACTTGTAAAGTGGGTTTTAGAAGGGACATTTAGAAAGGAACTTGCTCTGAAATGTCTTTTGAAAGGTATTTCTTGGTGTTGAGGTATCCAAAAAAGCTGTAAAGTAAAGTTGTGGGTGAAAAAGGATGGGTACTTCATTTTGTAAAATGGGTTTTAGGAGTGACATTAAGAAAGGAACTTGCTCTGAAATGCCTTTTGAAAAGTATTTCTTGGTGTTGAGGTATCCAAAAAGCTGTAAAGTAAATTTGTGGGTGAAAAGGATGGGTACTTCAAGTTGGAAAATGGGTTTTAGAAGGGACATTAAGAAAGGAACTTGTTCTGAAATGGCTTTTGAAAGGTATTTCTTGGTGTTGAGGTATCCAAAAAAGCTGTAAAGTATAGTTGTGGGTGAAAAGGATGGATGTTTCAACTTGTAAAAATGGGTTTAGAAGGGACATTAACAAAGGAACTTGCTCTGAAATGTCTTTTGAAAGGTATTTCTTGGTGTTGAGGTATCCAAAAAAGCTGTAAAGTATAATTGTGGGTGAAAAGAATGGATGCTTCAACTTGTAAAGTGGGTTTAGAAGGGAACATTAAGAAAGGAACTTGCTCTGAAATGTCTTTTGAAAGGTATTTCTTGGT
>JAPEVW010001117.1:0-13638 GCA_027921565.1 Artemia sinica | reverse complement strand
TGTAGCAAATTAAGCAACACACCCACGAACCCGACACCCAAACCGCTTATCAGTCTAGCTTCCATCTAAGTATAGTTATCTGCGTGAATTACATACTGTTCGTGTTTTATGAATTGCAATTTTGCGCAATATTGTAGCAATTAAGCAAAAACACACGACACCAACAGCTTATGAAGGTCTAGCTTTCCTCTAAGTGTAATAATTATCTTCGGAATCAACGTACTTTTAGTGCTTGAATTGGCAACTTGTGCGCATATTGTTAGCCACTAAGCAAAAACACCGACAACACACACACTTATGAAGGTCCTACTTCCTCTGAAGGTATAAATTATCTTCGGGAATTCAACGTACTGTTAGTGGCTTTGATTGGCAACTGGTGCGGCAATCTTGTAGCAAATTAAGCAAAAACCAACGACTCCAAAACGCTTATGAAGGTCTAGCTTCCATCTGTAATATATCCTTCGTGAAATCCAAACGTAACTGTAGTGCTTTGAATTGGCAAATTTTGCGGCAATCATTGTACCAAATTAAGCAAAAGACAACGACAAAACACTTTTAGAAGTCTATGCTTCATTCTGAAGGTATATTTCTCCGGAAATCAACGTACTGTTATGCTTTGGATTGGGCAATTGTGCGGCAATATTGTAGCATAATAAGCGAAACAAACGACACCAAACAGCTTAAGAGGTCTAGCTTCCATATGAAGGTATAATTTATCTCGGAATCAGTCCTGTTAGTGATTTGAATTGGCAACTGTGCGCAATCTTGTAGCAAATTAAGTCCAAAAACCACACGACACAACAGCTTTAAGTCTGCTTCCATCTGAAAGTGTCTAGTTTTATCTGCGGGAATTACATACTGTTAGTGTTTTTGACTGGCAAATTTGCGGCAATATTGTAAGCAAATTAAAGCAAAACACACGGACCACCAACACTTATGAGAGGTCTAGCTTCCATCTGAATGTCTAATTATCTCGGAATCACGTACATTTAGTGCTTTGGCAATTTGCAAATTGTGCGGCAATATTGTTTGCAATTAAAGCAAAAACAACGACACAACAGCTTATGAAGGTCTAGCTTCCATCTGAAGGTATAATTATCTTCGGGAATCAACGTACTGTTAGGGCTTTGAAATTGGCAAATTGTGCGGCAATATTGTATCAAATTACGCAAAAACAAACGACACCAAACAGCTTATGAGGTCTAGCTTCCATCTGAAGGTATAATTTATCTTCGGGAAATACACGTACTGTTATTGCTTGAATTGGCAATTGTCCGGCATATTGTAGCAAATTAAGCCAAAAAACCACAACCCAAATATCTTATGAAGTCTAGCTTCCATCTGATGGTAATAATTATCTTCGGAATCACTTACTGTAGTTCTTTGGAATTGGCAAATTGTGTGCAATATTGTAGCAAATTACGTCAACAAACAACGAAACCAAATAGCTTATGAGGTCTAGCTTCCATCTGGAGGTATACTTATATCTTCTGGATCAACGTACTGTTAGTGCTTGAATTGAGCTAAATTTGCGCAACGTCATCATTTGTAGCAACTTAAGCAAAAACAAACGACACCAGAACAGCTTCTGAAGGTCTAGCTTCCATCTGAATTATAATTATCTTCTGGGAATCAACTAAACTTGTTAGTGCTTTTGGATTGGCACATATGCGGGCAATATTGGTTATCAATTAAGCAGAAACAAACGACACCAAACAGCTTAAGAAGGTCTAGCTTTCCATCTTAAGTATATTATCTTCGGATCAACGTACTGTTAGGATTTGAATTGGCAAATTGTGGCGGCAATATTGTACAAATTAAGCACAAAACCACACGACACCAAACAGCTTATGAGGTCCTACTTCCAGCTGAAGGTATAGTTATCTGCGGGAATAACATCCTGTTAGTGTTTTTGAATTGGCAAATTTGCGGCAATATTGTAGCAAATTAAGAAGCAAAAAACACACGACACCAAACAGCATTATGAAGGTCCCTAGCTTCATCTGAAGGTATACTTATCTTTTGGGAATCAACGTACTTTTAGTGCTTTGAATTGGGCAAATTGTGCGGCAATATTGTAGTCAAATTAAGCAAAAAAACAAACGAACCAAACAGATAGAAGGTCCTTATAGCTTCATCTGAAGTATACATTATCTTCGGATCAACGTACTGTTAGTGGCCTTTGAATTGGCAAATTGTCGCAATATTGTAGCAATTTAGCAAAAACAAACGACACAAACAGCTTATGAAGTCTAGCCTTCCATCTGAAGGTATAATTATCTTCGGATCACGTACTATTGTGCTTTGAATTGGAAAATTTTGCGGCAATTTGTAGCAATTAAGCAAAAACAAACGACACCAACAGCTTTATGAAGGTCTAGCTTCAACTGAAGGTATAATCTCTTCGGAATCAACGTACTGATAGTGCTTTGAATTGGCAAATTTGTGCGGCAATATGTAGCAAATTAGTAAAAACACACGACACAACAGCTTATGATAGGTCACGCGGTACAATCCTGAATGATTTTCTGCGGGAATTAACATACTGTTAGTGTTTTTGAATGGCAATTGTGCGGCAATATTGTACAAATTAAGCAAAATAAACGACCACCAAACAGCTTATGAAGGTCGAGCTTCCATCTGAAGGTATAATTATCTTCGGGAATCACCGTACTGTAGTGCTTATGAATTGGCAAATTTTGCGGCAATGCTGTAGCAAATTAAGCACAAAACAACGACACAACAGCTTATAAGGTCCTAGCATTCCAATATTGAAGATACATTATCTTCGGGATCAACGTACTGTTAGTGCTTTGATTGGCAAATTGTGGCTGCAATATTGTTAGCATATTAAGCAGGAAAACAACGACACCAACAGCTTAAGAAGGTCTAGCTTCCATCTGAAGGTATAATTATCTTCGGGAATCAACGTACTGTTAGTGATTTGAATTGGCAAAATTGTGCGGCAATAATATGGTAGCAATTAACAAAAAACACACGACACCAACAGCTTATGAAGGTCTAGCTTCCATCTGAAGGTATAGTTATCTGCGGTAATTAACATACTGTTAGTGTTTGATGGTCAAATTTTGCGGCAATATTTGTAGCAAATTAAGCAAAAACAAACGACACCCAACAGCTTATGAAGGCTCTTCCATCTGAAGGTATAATTATCTCGGGAATCAACGCACTGTAGTGCTTTGAATTTGGCAATTGTGCGGCAATATTGTACAATTAAGCAAAAACAAACGACACCAAAGCTTATGAATGTCTACTTCCTCTGAAGGTACAATATATCTTATCTTCGGGAATCAACGCAACTGTTATTGCTTTGATTGGCAATTGTGCAGCTAATATTGTACAAATTATTATGCAGAAACAAACGACACCAACAGCTTATTAAGGCTAGCTCGATCTGAAGGTATAGTTATCTGCGGGAATTGAACATACTGTTTAGTGTTTTTTGATTGGAAATTTTGCAGTTCAATATTGTAGCAAATTAAGCAAAAAACACACTACACCAAACAGCTTATGAAGGTCTATCTCCATCTGAAGGTATAAATTATTCTTCGGGAATCAACGTAACTGTTAGAGCTTTGAATTGGCAATTGTGCGGCCAATATTGTAGCAAATTAAGCCGAAAACAAACGACACCAAACAGCTTTATGAAGGTCTAGCTTCCAACTGAAGGTATAATTATCTCGGGAATCACGTACTGTTAGAGCTTTGAATTGGCAAATTGTGTCGCAAATATTGTATCAAATTAAGCAGAAAACCACGACACCCAACAGCTTTGAAGGTCCTAGCTTCGATCTGAAGGTATAGTTTCTGCGGGAATTCACTACTGTTAGTGTTTTTGAATTGCAAATTTGCGCAAATTGGTAGCATTAAGCAAAACATAACGACAACAAACACTTATGAAGGTCAGCTCCATCTGAAGGTATAATTTCTCAGGAATCACCCCCGAACTGTTTAGAAGTAGCTTTGATTGGCAATTGTGCGGCAATATTGTACAATTAAGCCAGAAAACAAACGACACAAACAGCTTATGACGGTTAGCTTTCACTGAAGGTATAATTATCTTCGTTAATCAAGCGTACTGTAGAGCTTTGGGAATTGGCAATGGTGCGGCAATATTTTAGCAAATTATAGCAGAAAACAAACGACACCAAACGTTTATGAGGTCTAGCTTTCGATCTGAATGTATAGTATATGCGGAAATTAACATACTGTAGTGTTTTGAATTGGCAAATTTTGCGGCAATATTGTAGGCAAATTAAGCAAAAAACAAACGACACCAAACACTTATGAAGGGCTAAGCTTGCATCTGAAGGTAGAGTTGTCTGCGGAATTACTATACTGTTTAGTGTTTTGAATTGGCTAAATTTTGCGGGCAATATTGTAGCAATTAAGCAAAAAAACACCGACAACCAAATAGCTTATGAAGGTCTGACGCTTCCATCTGAGGTATAATTATCTTCGGGAATCAACGTACTGTTAGTGCTTTGAATTGGCATTGTGGCGCAATATTGTAGCAAATTAAGCAAAAAACAAACAAAAGACACCTAACACTTATGAGGTTCTTAGCTTCCCATCTGAAGGTATATTAGTTTATCTGCGGAATTAACATACTGTTATTGTTTTGCATTGGCAAATCTTTGCGGCAATATTGTATCAAATTAAGCAAAAAACAAACGACACTAACAGCTTATGAAGGTATAAGCTTCGCATCTGAAGGTATTTTATCTGCGGGAATTAACACTACTGTTAGTGTTTTGAATTGGCAATTTTGCGTCAATATTGTAGCAAATTAAGCAAAAAGACAACGACACAACAGCTATGAAGGGTCGAGCTTCATCTGAAGGTATAATTATCTTCGGAAATCAACGCACTGTTAGTGCTTTGAATTGGCAAATTGGGGCGGCAATGATTGTAGGCAAATTAATGTCCAAAAAACAAACGACACCAAACCAAACAGCTATGAAGGTCTACGCTTTCCATCTGAAGGTGATATTATCTTCGGAATCAACGTACTGTTATTTGCTTTGATTGGCACATTTGCGGCACGTTGTAGGCAAATTAAGCAAAACGAAACGACAGTAAACAGCTTATGAAGGTCTCGCTTCCCCATCTGAAGGTAAAATTATCTTCGGAATCAGACGTACCATGTTAGTGCTTTGGATGGCAAATTGTGCGGCAATATTGTCGCATATTAAGCAGAAACAAACGACACAACAGCTTATGAAGGTCTTAGCTTCCATCTGAAGGTATAATTATCTTCGGAATCAAACGTAACTGTTAGTGCATTTGAATTGGCAATTTGTGCGACAATGTTGTAGCAAATTAATGCAAAAACAAACGCACTAACAGCTTATGAAGGTCTATCTTCCCATCTGAAGGTGATAATTATCTTCGGAATCAACGTACTGTTAGTGCTTTGGATTGGCAAATTGTGCGGCAATATTGTTAGCAATTAGCAAAAAACAAATCGACACCTAGCAGCTTTATGAAGGTCTAGCTTCATCTGAAGCTATAGTTACTGCGGGAATTACGATACTGTTAGTGCTTTGAATTGCAAATTTTGGCGGCAATGTTGTAGGGCTAAATTAAGCAAAAACAAACGACAATAAACAGCTTATAGGGTCTAGCTTCCATCTGAAGTTATAATTATCTTCGGTAATCAACGTACTGTTAGTGCTTTGGATTGCAAATTGGTGCGGCAAATATTGTAGCATATTAAGCCGAAACAACGACACCGAAACAGCTTATGATGTCCTAGCTTCCATCTGAAGGTATAATTATCTTCGGGATCACCGTACTGTTAGTGCTTTGATTGGCTAACATTTTGGCGGCAATGTTTTAGCAAATAAGTCAAAAAACAAACGACAATAAACAGCTTATGAAGGTCTAGCTTCCATCTGCAAGGTATAATTATCTTCGAATCAACGTACTGGTAGTGCTTGGATTGGCTTAATTGGTGTCGGCAATATTTTAGCCATATTAAGCATTAAAATCAAACGAACAACCAAACAGCTTATGAGGTCTAGCTTTCCCATTCTGAAGGTATAATTATCCTTCGGGAATCAACGTACTGTTAGTGCTTTGCTTGCAAATTTTTGCGACAATGTTGTAGGCAAATTAAGCAAAAACAAACGACAATAAACAGCTTATGAAGGTCTAGCTTCCATCTGAAGGTATATTAATCTTCGGAATCAACGTACTGTTAGTGGCTTTGATGGCAAATGTGCGGCAATATTGTAAGGAAAAACAAATTAAGCCAGAAAACAAACGACAACCAACAGCTTATGATGGTCGTACTTCCCATCTGAATGTATAGTTTACTGCGGAATTAACATACTGTTAAGAGTGGGAGCATTGCAAATTTTGCGGCAATATTGTAGCAAATTAAGCAAAAAACAAACGACACCAACATCCGCTTATGAAGTCTAGCTTCCTCTGAAGGTATAGTGTAGTCTGCGGGAAATTAACATACTGTTATGTTTGTGAAAGGGGGCAAATGTTGCGGCAATATTTAGCAAATTAAGCAAAAAACAAACGACACCAAACCGCTTAAAGTCTAGCTTCCATCTGAAGGTTAATTATCTTCGGGAATCAACGTACTGTAGTGCTTTGATGGCAAATTTTGCGGCAATGTTTGTAGCAACTTAAGCAAAAAACAAACGACAATAAACACTTGTAAGGTCTGCTTCCAATCTGACGGTAATATTTATCTCGGGAATCAACGTACTGTTATTGCTTTGGATGGCAAATTGTTCTGCAATATTGTAGGCAAATTAGCAAAACAAAACGACACCTAACATCTTATGAAGGTATAGCTTCATCTGAAGGTATAATTATCTCTTCGGAATCAACGTACTGTTAGTGCTTTGAATTGGCAAATTTGGCGGCAATGTTGTAGCAAATTAGCAAAAAACAAACTGACCCAAACAGCTATGAAGGCTAGCTTCCTATCTGAAGGGTATAATTATCTTCGGGAATCAACGCACTGTAGTGCTTTGAATTGCAAATTGTGGCGCAATATTGTAGCAATTTAAGCAAAAAACAAACACACCAAACATCTTATGAAGGTCTAGCTTCCATCTGAAGGTATAATTCTTCGGAGAATCAAACGTACTGTTAGTGGCTTGAATTGGCAAATTTGCGCAATGTTGTAGCAAATTAAGGCAAAAAACAAACACAATAAACAGCTTGATGAATGTCCTAGCTTCCATCTGAGGTATATATTATCTTCGGGCATCACGTACTGTTAGTGGCTTTGGATTGGCAAATTGGGTGCGCAAATATTGTAGCATATTAGCAGAAAAACAAACGACACCAAACAGCTTAGAAGGTCTAGCTTCATCTGAAAGTATAATATCTTCGTGGCAATCACGGACTGTTAGTGCGTTGAATTGGCTAAATTTTTGCGGCATGTTGTAGCAACTTAGGCAAAAAACAAACGACAAAAAAAACTAAACAGCTTAGGAAGGTCTAGCTGTCCATCTGAAGGTATAATTATCTGCGGAATCAACTACTGTTAGTGCTTTGATGGCAAATTTGCGGCAATATGTAGCAAATTAAGCGAAAAACAATCGACACCAAACAGCTTATGAAGGTCTATCTTCCATCTGAAGGTATAATTATCTTCGGAATCACGCACTGTTAGTGCTTTGAATTGGCAAATTGTGGGCGGCAATAGTGTCAAAATTAAGCAAAAAACAAACGACAATAAACAGCTTATGAAGGTCTATCTCGCGCCTCTGAAGGTATAATTATCTTCGGTCATCAACGTACTGTTAGTTCTTTGAATGGCAAATTTGCGGCATGTTTAGCAAATTAGCACACAACACACGACATAACGGTCTTATGAAGGCTAGCTCATCTGAAGTTTATAAATTATCTTCGGGATCACGTACTGTTAGTGCTTTGAATTGCAAATTTTGCGGCATGTTGTAGCAAATTAAGCAAAACAAACGACAATACACGCTTATGAAGGTCTAGCTTCATCTGCAGGTATACATTTATCTTTCGGGAATCAAACGGATCTATGCTATGTTAGTTGCCTTTGAAATTGTGGGTGCAAGTTGCTGTCTGGCCAGATAACTTGGTGAGGAGCAAATTGAAGGCGAAAAAAGCACAGCGAGCAGATAACAAAGCTTAGTGAAGGGATTACCTAGTAGCATTCCATCTGATAGGGTGGGTGGGGGTACTAAATTATCTTGCGGGAATTCACGTTACTGTTAGTTGTGTGCTCTGATATTGGGCATAAATGCTGCGAGGCCAATTATATTGTTAGGGCAAATTAAAGGTAAGCAAAACACAGAAAGCCAAACAGCAGATAAAGGTACAGAGCATGTCCATTGTAGAAGGTCATATACTTAAAATATCTATCGGGTATCAAAACGTACTGTTTAGTAATCTGTAATGGCAATTCGTGCGCAATATATGTAGCAAAATTACGCAAAAAACAAACGCCACCAAACCGCTTAGAAAGTGTTAGTTGTGAATCTGAGCAAAATTATCTGTAACGGAACAAAGGCACGTTAAGTGACCTTATAATTGCAAGTGGGCAAATATTGTAGCGAATTAAGCAAACTTAAGAGACGACAACTAATTAGAACAGCTTATTGAAGGTCTATGAGCTTTCCATATTGACGGTAAGGTCCGTAGTTATTCTAAGTCGCCGGTCTAGACCGGCTGATATCAACGCTATTGTCATAAATGCAACTTAGAATTGGCAAATTTAGCAGGCAATATGTATGAGAGCTTAAATTAGCACAACACATAGACTAAGACGTATCTAATAAAAGAGCCAATAGACAGCAGCTTATGGAGACGTACTACGCTTCCTTATTCCTGAAGGTATATTTAGGGGTCTGCGGCGTAATTAACGTACTGTTTTCCTTAAGCTGTTTTGCAATTGGGCAAATATTGCGTGCATATATATATAGCCAAATTAAGCAAAAGGAAATTCGACAAACAACACAGATCCTCATATGCCTACGGTCTAGCTTCTCATCTGAGGGTATTCTATAGTCTATCTGCCGGAGCATTTAACATACTGTTTAGTATGTTTTGAATGGCATAATTAGGCAATGCCAGGCCAATATTATAGCAAATTAAGCCAAAAACACACGACAACAAACAGCTTATAGAGAAAGATCTAGCTATCCATCGGAAGCGACTATAGTTATGATCGGGTATCAACGACTGCTTAGTGCTTTGAATGGCAAATTGATAAGGTAGATAAGTTGGCTCAGCCAAATTGGCCGGAAAAACACACGACACAAACTAGACTTGTGAAGGTCTAAGCTTCCCATCTAGAGAGGCTAGTAGTTATCTGAACGGACTATAATGATACTAAGGTAACGTGCATTGATATTAGGCAATTTTAGCGCGCAATATATTATAGCACAAACATAACGACACAAACACATGCCAACTAACAGCAGCTTAATTATAGATTGCTTCTAGCATCCCTCGCAATCAGTGATAGTGTATGATAGTATTAGTCTTCGTAGGTATATCACACGGATATGATTAGTTTGTGCACCTGACTAGGTTGGAATTAGGTCTACGAGAGCAATTGCTGCAATCGGTCAATGTTGTATTGGATGGGGGCAAATTAAAAGACCATCGAGAAAAACACATCATCGACACCAGATCAAGCAGCTTATAGTGACAGGGTTCTAAGCTATCCATAATGAACGGGTTACATAGTATCTTCGGGTAAATACAAACGCACCTACTGATTAGCTGCTTGTGAAATAGGCACAATTGTGCCGCATTAAATTAGTAGGCCAAATTCGCCCCCAAAAACCAACACGAGGAAGCTGTCGATACATTGACCTGGAATATGAACAGGCCTGAACTAGCTTCCATTGAAGGCAGGGTATGTATCTGCGCTATGAATATTGTAGGCCGATACATTGTTAGTGCATTTAAGCAAGAATTCAAGCAAATTATATACAGTCATATACAGGTGGCCCTAATATTATCAGCAAGGTTCACGGTAGCAAAACACAGGCGACACAAGCAGCTGATTGATGTCGTAAATGATATCAGATGGCTAGAGACTATAGTATCAACTGCTGGGTCCATCCTAATGCGTACGGTTAAGTGTAGCCTTTGAATAAGTTGCTAAGGATTAAGACGACTATAGTCTGCCCAACTAATTTTGCTCAGGCTTAGCATGCAGTTCTAAGGGGCGACGATTAAAGCGATAAATATATCTACACGACTATCTACTTAAAGCAGCTTTCATTAAGGTCTAGCTTCCATCATGCAGGTATAGTTCAGACCCTGCGCCATTATTAACGAATAGCTGAGTAGTGTTTCTGATTGGCTAATTCTAGCAGGTGCAATATTTGTTAGCAGAGATTATCGGCAAATTAAAACAGATCGACGACCAAAGCAGCTTAGTGAAGGTTCGTTAGATGGGTCTTCCATGCTATAGTATTATGGTATTGCTGTTTACTTTCGGTAATTAAAACAACGATATACATCTAGATTGAGTGGGTCTTTGGATTGGGCTTAGAATTATTAGGTCGGCCATATTGTTAGTCTAAATAATGCAAGAAAACAATCGACTCCGTGACAGACAGCTTATGAAGGTCTGCTCTTCACTGAAGGTATTGCGCAGTATCAACTATGCGTTAATAGATAGTGACTCCAGAAATTATCTTAGGAGTTATCACACGTGGCCCTCTCCCTGACTAGTATAGCTGCTTTGAATAAGGCGGAGAACTTGTGAGCGGCATACCATAGTCGCTAGCTATACCTCCAGTTTTGAAGCCAATAAGATACTACATACCGATTTATTCACCGAAAAAGACACAACTATCATAGAAGGTCTAGCTAATACTCCTCACGTAATAGCGGTAGATATAGTCTTCGAGAGAGCATCACGCTACTGACTGCACGGCGCTTTCGATATCGCTTAACTAGAGTATGTGCGGCACCAATAGGATTCATGTAACGTTGTTCACCTGAAGGTAGAATTATCTTCGGAATCAACGCACTGTTAGTGCTTTGAATTGGCAAATTGTGCGGCTAATATTGTAGCAAGTTTATAAGCAAAAAACAAACGACACCAAACAGCTTATGAAGTTCTAGCTTCCATCTGAAGGTATAATTATCTTCGTGAATCAACGCAGCCTGTTGTGCTTTGAATTGGCTAAATTGTGCGGCAATATTGTAGCAAATTAGCAAAAACAAAGACACCAAACAGCTTATAGGTCTAGCTTCCATCTGAGGTAATAATTATCTTCGGAATCACGCACTGTTAGTGCTTTGATTGGCAAATTTGCGGCATATTGTAGCAAATTAAGGCAACAAAACGACACCAAACAGCTATGAAGGTCTATTCTTCCATCTGAGTATAATTATCTTCGGGAATCACGCACTGTTAGTGCTTTGAATTGGCAAAGTTGTGCGGCAGATATTGTATCAAATTAAGCACAAAACAAACGACACTAACAGCTTATGAAGTCTAGCTCCATCTAAGGTATAAGTATCTCGGAATCAACGCACTGTTAGTGCTTGGATTGGCAATTGTGCGGCACATATTGTAGGCAAATTAAGCAAAAAACCAAGCGACCAACAGCTATGAAGGTCTAGCTTCCATCTGAAGGTATCATTATCGTCGGGAATCAACGCACTGTTTAGTGCTTGAACTGAGCACATTGTCGCAATATTGTAGCAATTAAGCAAAAAACAAACGCCACCAACAGCTTATGAAGGGTCTAGCATTCCATTGAAGGTATAATTATCTTCGGGAATCAACGCACTGTTAGTTGCTTTGAATGCCAAATGTGCGGCATATTGTAGCAATTAGCAAAAAACAAACCGACACCCACCAAACAGCTTATTAAGTCTAGCTCCATCTGAAGGTAAATTATCTTGAATCAACGTACTGTTTAGTCTTTGAATTGTGCAAATTTTGTGCGGCAATGTTGTAGCAAGTGAAGCAAAAAAAAACGGACAACAAACAGCTATGAAGTCTAGCTTCCAATCGGAAGGTATAATTAATCTTCGGGAATCACGCACTGTTAGTGGGCTTATGAATTGCAAATTGTGCGGCAATATTGTATCAAATTAAGCAAAAACAAACGACACCAAACAGTTTTGAGGTCTAGCTTACCATCTGAAGGTATAATTTATCTTCGGGATCACGCACTGTTATTGCTTTGAATGGCAAATTGTGCGGCAATATTGTGGCAAATTAAGGCAAAAAACAAACGACAACCAACAGCTTATGGAGGTCTAGCTTCCATCGAAGGGTTATTATCTTCGGAATCAACGTATGTTAGTGCTTTGAAATTGGCAAATTTTTGCGGGCAATGTTTTATCAAATAGCAAAAAACAACGACAACAAACAGCTTATGAGGTCTAGCTTCCATCTGAAGGTATCATTATCTTCGGGAATCAACGTAACTGTTAGTGTTTTTGCATTGGCAAATTTTGCGCATATTGTAGCAATATTAAGCAAAAAAAACGACACTAAACAGCTATGAGGTTGTCTTCATCTGAAGGTAATTATCTTCGGAATCAACGCACTGTTAGTGCTTTGAATTAGCAAATTGTGGCGCCAATATTGTAGCAAATTAAGCAAAAAACAAACGACACCAAACAGCTTCTGAGGTCTAGCTCCTCTGAAGGTATAATTATTCTTCGGGAATCAACGCACTGTTAGTGCTTTGATTGGCCAATTGTTCGTCAATATGTAGCTAATATTAAGCAAAAAACAAACGCACCAACAACTTTATGACAGGTCTAGCCTTCCATCTGAATGTATAATTAAAGCTTCGGGGATCAACGTACTGTTTAGTGCTGTTGAATTGGAAAATTTTGCGGCAATGTTTTGTAGGCAAATTACGTCAAAAAACAACGACACAAACATCTTATGAAGGTCTACTTCGATCTGAAGGTTAATTATCTTTGGGAATCAACGTACTTTAGTGTTTTGATTGGCAAATTTGCGGCAATATTTGCACATTAAGCAAAAAACAAACGACAACCAAACAGCTTTATGAGTTCTATCTTCCATCTGAAGGTATAATTATCTCGGGAATCACGCTCTGTTAGTGCTTTGATTGGCCAATTGTGCGGCAATATTGTAGCAAATTAAGCAAAAAACACGACACCAAATCAGCTTATGAAGTCTAGCTTCCATCTGAAGGTTATAATTATCTTCGGGATCAACGCATGTTTAGTGCTTTGAATTGGGCAATTGTGGGCGGCAATATTGTAGTCAAAAATTAATCAAAAACAACGACACACAGCTTCTGAAGTCTAGCTTCCATCTGAAGGTCTATTATCTCGGATCAACATACTGTTAGTGGCTTTGAATGGCAATTTTGCGGCAATGTTTTTAGCAAATTAAGCAAAAACTAAACGACAAACAACGCTTATGAAGGTCTAAGCTTCCATCTGCGGTATAATTATCTTCGGGAATCACGTACTGTTAGTGCTTTGGATTGGCAAACTGTGGCGGGGCAATATTGTAGCAGTTAAGCAGAAACAAACGACACCAACAGCTTAAGAAGGTCTAGCTTCCATCTGAAGGTATAATTATCTCGGGAATCAACGGACTGTTAGTGATTTGAATGGCAATTTGTGCGGCCAATATTGTAGCAA
>JAPEVW010001115.1:0-14000 GCA_027921565.1 Artemia sinica | reverse complement strand
ATCAGTGTCAAATGGCAATTTTTTCACTAGGCAGTTTTTTTCTAAACGCGTTTTTTTAACTTTTGGTTGCTATGGGCAGTGGTTCGCTCTTTGCTAGGTTGCAGCTGACGCTGCAACCATGATGTAGGCCTAGATGCTAGATTAGAGCGTGTCCCAACCTTTTTATTGTAACCTCACTGACTGCTCCACCCAAGCAAAAATATTAGGCGGGGTATCCCGGTTTTTGGCTAGTTTGATTTCTTCCACCTAACTACCCTCATCAATAAAATTGTTTCACGGTTTTTGGCTGCTCTTACCCTTTGTGCCCCAATAATGCATTTGAAAGCCATAAAACCTAGACAATGTGGTCTAACAGGGATTACGAAAAATTTCTACGCAATAAAAAGCTGTCAAGAATTTCAAATCCTTTGATTAAAACATTCGAAAGATACAGGAGGTGACAAAATCAAGGGGTTGAACCATCTCTACCGTAACTGCACACGTCTTTGCGATTTTGTATCGTGTCTTTTCGCACTGCCTTTTATTCATCGGATCGAATCCCCTGTGTCTCAGAGCTAGCGATTTGTTTTACGTTCGGGCTTAACACTTTACAACAGGTACGTACATACTGGTGGGTGGGTGGGATGGTGTGATAAATCTTGATACTGTTTTGTGTCTTCTGTAATTTCTTTGGTTTTTATTTATTAATCCTACTATTGTTTCCGCTCTTCCGAATTTGCCCTCCCCCGAAAAAAAAAAGAAATATCTGTGCACATGTTCTGCATTTGGTGTACACAGAAATATTTAGCATGTAACCCATTGGGAGATTATAGAGCTAACCAGGGAGATACAAGTCGTAGATCATGGCTTTAGCGGCAGCTGCAACCTAGTAAAGAGCGAATCACAGCCCATAGTAACCAAAAGCTAAAAACCACGTTTAGAAAAATGCTACCTAGTGAAAAAAAATGCCATCTGACACTGATTCAGGAAAGGTGAATTATTTCGGTTTCTTTTAAAACTAAAAGTTTATTGCGGATAGAAATTTATGGTGGTTTCAAAAAAGCCTGAAATCCCTCGAAAATGGCGTCATATCAAAATGAAAAGTGTACCATTGGAATCAGCATGGTCGGAAACCTTTTACTGGGAAATTACAGTCCCTCTCCTTCAACAACAAAGAAAATCGTTTTTTTTGCATCAGTAGCATATCATACATAGGATAGAATTTTTCAGGGGAATTTTACACTCGGGGAATTTGCCAGAAGTGTTATACGAAATTTCTTATATGTCTTGTTTTATCTTAAATTATACGCGTGGAGATGTTAAGGGTCATTGTCCCTTCAGTTCTCTTAGTTAACTTTCAGTCTTCAACTTTCAGTCCTTCAGTTAACTTTCAGTTTTTTCAACTAAAAGTTAGGAGCAACAATAAAACTTAAAACAAAAAGAAATGATTATGTATATGACGGGAGTTGCCCCCTCCTCAACGCCTCGCTCTTTACGCTAAAGTATAAATTGTGTCTTTTAAAACGATTCCAATTCTTTTAAAACGACTCCTGAAACACAAGGGTCGTTTAATTAGAATAATAAGTAATTTTTTTTAAGTTGTTGAAAAACTTTAGCACGAAGAGCGAGGTGTTGAGGAGGGGTTTAATTAGGGTTAATTACCCTAACATCTCCACGCGTATAATTTAATCGGTAACGACAAAACAAGACATAAAAGAAATTTCGTATAACAATTGTGGCAAATTTCCCCAGTGTAAAATTTTCCCTGAAAATTCACCCCCCCCCCCCGGAAACTTCCATCTCCATGGAATGTTATCCCTTTTAAAATCCCCACAGCAGAAAATTCATCCTCCCCTCCCTACCAGAAAAATGCATGCATACTTCCCATTAACAAATACTACACGTAAATAATCGACAAATTTTTATAACCTAAAGACCTCTCCCCAGGGGCTGTGGGGGGTCAGGTTATCTCCAAAGACATAGCTATTGGGCAATTCAACTATGGTGAACAGAATAATTATCTAAAAATTTTGATCGGACGATTTGGGAAGAAGTTGCGTGGGAGGGGGCCTAGTTGCCCTCCGCTTTTTTTTGGCCACTTAAAAAGGGCACTAGATTATTGCATTTCCATTAGAAGGATCCCGCTTCCAAGGTTCTAGGCCCACTGGGTTGATACGATCACCTCTGGAAAAAAAAATATAAACACGCATCTGGCAAAAATTACAAAATTCACCTTTTTGCAGGTAAGAGCTTGAAACCTCTACAGTAGCTTTTTTTTGATACGCTGAAACTGATGGTGTGATTTTCATTCAAATTCTATAACTTCTAGGGGGTCTTTCCTCTTTTTTCGAAATAAAGACAAATGTTTCAGGGTCGTAGCTTTTGATGGGTAAAAGTAAACTTAATGAAACTTACATCTTTGTAATCAGCATAATAAACTAATTCTTTCAATATATCTATTAGTATCAAAATTCCGTTTTTTAGAGTTTCGGTTACTATTGAGCCGGGTTGATCCTTACTTACAGTTCGTTACCACAAACTGTTTGATAAAAAAAAGGCACGGAACAAAAAACAGCAATAAATCATTGGAATTGCAACTGAAAATGTCACCTATAACTAAGGAATAACACGATAATTATGCTATTACGGAGATTAAATTTCAGAAAATTAAATTAAGTAAGGTTTTGTTATTTTAGTGACTGTAAAGGGTAAGCAGGAAGAAGGAATTGAATTCATGGCAGAATGTCTTAATTCAACTCAAATAGCCCATCTTCCACCAAATTGCTTGAAACTAAAGAATAAAACGAGGATTATTTCAATGTGTATTTTAGATATTTCGGAGACCATTGGTAATGGAACCTTGATTTTTAATCAATTCGAACAGCTAAAGTCAAAGGCATGAACAAAAGGCGGAGATAACGATGCAGAAAATAAAGCAGAAGCATGATCTGCAACTAAAAGCCATTTTGCAACCAGGATCACAGCAAATACATGGAATCGCAAGCGAAAAATGCGGTTTGGAGAGAAGCCAGAGTGAGAAACACAGTGAGTTCCAGAAGAAAACAATTCTATAAAATGGATGACTGTTTGATGCTTTAACAGGAATCAAGAAATGAATTTGCGCCAGAAATTTTTAACTCAATTATTGTTACTTATTTTATACCTCGTGATTGAAAACAGAATAATGACAAATATACATACATTCTTTAAGCGAGCAACTTGGTGTTTATTTCAAAAATCTTTTTCTTTGAATTATACACCTTTTAGTATTTTTCTTTAGCTGGTTGTATCGAACCCAACCTGTCACCATGACATCAAGATTAAGTTCACTTTATTTCCAATTCGGAGACAAGTAGAAATGAAAATCAATACATTCAAGCTTTCTACGGGCTGAGCACAAGGACCCAGACTCGAAATCAGCTAAATATTTTATTTAACTGGCATATTGTTTTTTCTCGCCACAAAAATGATCTAAATAGGTCACAACTTAAAGGAATAATATGTATTTTCCTCAGGGGGGCTATACCGAACCGATGGTGACGCCATAACATTATGAAGAAATATACATTGTCTGCGGTTAGAAGACAAGCGACAATGGGAAACAATATATACAAGCCTGCCATGCAGCCGAACCGAGGAATGTCAGCAAAGCCACTGGGCTGCCGGAGCTATATCCTACTGAACGAGCAACTGCGTATGTTTTCATGTGTAAATTTTTTCTTCAAGACGGCCCCATATTTTTTTTTTTTTTTTTTTTAAATCGGTACGCTGTGATTTTTCAGACTAATAAAAGATCTAGATAGGCTAGGTCATGAGTTTGAGATAATTTGCTTACAGGCTTATTTTTGGGGAAAATCAGTTGAGTGATGTCACATTTATGCACATAAAAAGAGCATAAATTATGTCACCCCCCCTCCTTTCAGCAGTTTTGTATAAGACATACAACAACAAGCATCACAAATGAATCTCAACATGAAAATAATTGATAATGAAATCTGTGGTTAGAAGAAAAGCAGCAATGAAAATCACATTGAATCCCGAAAAGAAATCCTATATAATGGTTGATTCTTTGGTGTATTAACAAGAAGGAAGAATTAGAATTAGCGGCAGAAATTCTTAATTCAATCGGAATTCTTGATTTTACACCCGGTGACTTAAACTAAAAACTAACGCGATTTTTATGCTAATACATAATTAAAGAATCGAATATATACAAACCAGCCACGTGCCAAATGCTGGGTTACTTGTACTATTTAATATTTTTGTTGTTGTGAATTTGTTGTAGTCATTTGATGGAGGCATTTCTTTTGGCAGATCATAGAATTTTCGGTGCATTTTTCCATAATTCATAAATTTTCGGTGTGTTAAAAGTAAATTAGCAAAAAAAGGGCTTTTGTGCATTTTAATACAATTAATTGAAACTATTAAGTAAACAAATTAAAAAAATTGTAATTCTAATTTTCAGGCTATGAACGTTCAGTTTGTTTTGAAAATGAATAGAAATCAATCTCAACCGCTAAAAAAACATAAATTATAATACAACTAGGACATAAAAACTAGAAACACACACTGGACATACAGGAAAAAGGAGTACATTCATTAGACCCATCCTAGGTCTATTAATTCCGGAAAACTGTGACCTTGTTACGCGTTCGAGGAATATATAAATATTCCCTGACGATCTTATCCAAGTCAAGAGTAAAATAGCAAGAAATATGGATTTGGCCTTGCTGTTTGTTCTATCATTTTCAGTTGATGCAAGCTTCGCGACAGTCCCTGTGATTAAGTCAAAATAGAATTAAACAGTTTGTTCGCTGCAGGCTACGACGTTTTAGCAGTCAGTGCCAAAGATTTTCTCCGAAGATTTTGAAAAGAGGGTTAATAGTTGACAGGAAGATTAATCAACTCAAGTTTGATGATATAGGTCTCAGAAATACCCATATGAGATTGCCACGAAATGAATATCCTTTCCCGCCCAAGTATCCCTTCTGAGATTTTTTTCGAAGGCTGATCAGGTAATCACCGAAAAATGCAACCGATTTTAAGGGAAAGGGCATTGTGGCTTTTTTTAAAAGCCAAAAATGCCCCGTAGTTTATTTTTTCTGAGCAATTTAAAATCTGTGTTTTCGTGAAATCAAAGTTTGAAAAAAAAACGCAGAATACTCATTAATTAGAATTAATGTTGTTGAACCCTTGTGTGAAAGAAGAATTAATCATAGGAAACCGCGGAGCAGGTCATCCGCGGTTGGGGTGGTAGGATGTCGTAAAGAAAGATTTAAAGGAAATGGGAACTTCCTGGGACCGTGTAAAAAGGGAGGCTTTGAATTGATTGGGATAGAGGATGAGTATGCGTAGCTGTGTTGGCCTCAACGTGGCTTGGTGCTGCGGTGAGTTGTTAGTAGTAGTAGTAATCAGTGGAAAAACCTGATCCAAAATATCGAGCCTGGGAAATAGAAATGGAAATAGAAATAGAATTACTTCTGGTCTGGAAATAGAATGCCCTAATAAAGTACTACATTTTTACCTCAGCTTCTGTCTCTTTATTCCTGTAACTTATTGGATTCATCAGATCCAGTACTGTTTTAATAAATCAATTTTTGACGTTTATAATATGCCAATACCGCTCATCAAATGGTAGCAATGTATTCTTATAGTGAAATATTTAATTAGGGAAGTAAACTGAGTATATGAGTTAATGTCACGGTTAACCAGTTAGGATAACCTTTCAAAAATTGTGTAATCATGTTAGTACACTGCGAGGCTATTCTTTTTTCTTCAAGATAAACATTCCCGTAGTTGTTATTATCTAGTTCTTAGGAAACAAAGTAGCCAAATTGAAATTATTTTATTAACAAATTGCTAGAACAAACTTTCAATTTGAGATTTATAATTGGTTAGAATATATTGTGGAAAATATTAATCACTATAAAAAAATCCTCAAAAGACAAAACGTCAAGTTTAAATTGGACTTTGAAACTCAAAATGTATTTCAAATTAAATTAAACAGCCACACTTCCTTTAAAACTTAGAGAAATATCCAAGTGAAAGCAAAGAGTAACACTATAACTTTGAAACGTGGCTTTATATGTGACAACAAGGCTCATAAATGAAACCACAAACGAAAATCAAATGAAATCATGCTTACCACAACTTCACGCAAAATACAATGTTCATAATTGACCGAATTGAACTACTCTTGTTCACTACTCCTTGTAGGCAGGAGGGGAATCAAAAAGCTCAGAATTGTAAGTAATTGACGCTGTGTGTGTATACAAAATGTATTTGGATTTATACATTCAGATTGTTTGACAGTTGCAACTGTGTCCGGGTGTCTGCGGCACCTTTTTCCATGAGGGGAGGGGTTATTCACCCTAGCCATTTCGTGGTGGTGGTCCTGTCAAGCCCCCCCACCTTTATGGCAAAATTTGGCACTGCCAAGAGAGAAAAGCAGACGGCTGGTCGGCTCCTCCTCTTTAGAGATATACTTGTTTGCACTGGTCCTCTGTTTTTAATGTTAATCTAGCAAAAATAAGACAAGGATAGGGGATAAGCTTGCAAAGCTTGGCTAACATTTAGGAGATAAGGAGACAAACATTTGAATTAATTGTCTTTATTTTTTGTTAACCAGAAAAGACATAATGTTTTTGAACATATTAAATAAACTAGGTGAAGAGGAGGGGGTGGGTAGTCTTACGGAAAAGAATTCATCCCCTTACTAGAAAAAAAACTCTCAAAAGAGAAAACCTCATAGCTAAATTTTTACAAGAGATGGTCAATTTCCCTCTAGTTGGCAAGTTTTTTCCATCTCAGTGAAAGCTGCAAGCTTTGCTAAAACCAAAGCTTGTAGTGACAAAGACAAAATATTAGGAATCAATCAAATATATTAATTTATAGTTGAATCGAGCCAGAGTTAGTACTCCAATTCGTATAGTTGATACAAAGCACAGACAAAAAGTAAACGATATGTTTTGTATATGATACGTTATATTACGTACGTTTTATCTATGCAACAGAGTAGAATCTTCAAGTTTAACTCTGATGGCTTTCCTTTAAATTTTCTTTACGACATCCTACCACCCCCAACCGCGGACGACCTGCTCCGCGGGTTTCCTATGATTAATTCTTCTTTCACACAAGGGTTCAACGACATGAATTCTAATTAATGAGTATTCTGCGTTTTTTTTTTTTTTTTTTTTTTTTTCAAACTTTGATTTCACGATCACACAGATTTTAAATTGCTCAGGACAAAGAAAAATAAACTACGGGGCATTTTTGGCTTAAAAAAAGCCACAACTCCCTTTCCCTTAAGATCGGTTGCATTTTTCGGTGATTACCTGATCAGCCTTCGAAAAAAAATCTTAGAAGGGATACTTGGGCGGGAAAGGATATTTATTTCGTGGCAATCTCATATGGGTATTTCTGAGACCTATATCATCAAACTTGAGTTGATAAGTCTTCCTGTCAACTATTAACCCTTTTTTCAAAATCTACGGAGAAAATCTTTGGCACTGACTGCTAAAACGTCGTAGCCTGCAGCAAACAAACTGTTTAATTCTATTTTGACTGAATAACAGGGACTGTCGCGAAGCTTGCATCAACTGAAAATGATAGAACAAACAGCAAGGCCAAATCCATATTTCTTGCTATTTTAGTCTTGACTTGGATAAGATCGTCAGGGAATATTTACATATTCCTCGAGCGCGTAAGAAGGTCACAGTTTTCAGGAATTAATAAACCTAGGATGGGTCTAATGAATGTCCTCCTTTGTCCTATATGCCCAGTGTGTGTTTCTAGTTTTATGCGCTAGTTGTATTATAATTAATGTTTTTTTAGCGGTGAGATTGATTTCTATTCATTTTCAAAACATCTGAACGTTCATAGCCTGAAAATTAGAATTAGAATTACTTTTTTTAATTCGTTTATTTAATAGTTTCAATTAGTTGTATCAAAATGCACAAAAAAAAAAACCCTTTTTTGCTAATTTACTTTTAACACGCCGAAAATTTATGAATTATGGAAAAATGCACCGAAAACTCCATGATCTGCCAAAAGAAATGCCTCCATCAAATGACTACAACAAATTCACAACAACAAAAATAATAAATAGTACAAGTAACCCAGCATTTCGCACGTGGCTGGTTTAAATATATTCGATTCTCTAATTATGTACTAGCATAAAAATCGCGTTAGTTTTTAGTTTAAGTCACCGGGTGTAAAATCAAGAATTCCGATTGAATTAAGAATTTCTGCCGCTAATTCTAATTCTTCCTTCTTGTTAATACACCAATGAATCAGCCATTATATAGGGTTTTCTTTTCGGGAATCAATGTGATTTTAATTGTTGCTTTTCTTCTAACCACAGATTTCATTATCAATTATTTTCATTTTGAGATTCATTTGTGATGCTTGTTGTTGTATGTCTTATACAAAACTGCTGAAAGGAGGGGGGGGGTGACATAATTTGTGCTCTTTTTATGTGTATAAATGTGACATCAAACAACTGATTTTCCCCCCAAAAAAAGCCTTTAAGCAAATTATCTCAAACTCATGACCTAGCCTATCTAGATCTTTTATTAGGGTGAAAAATCACAGCGCACCGATTTGAAAAAAAAAATATGGAGCCGTCTTCAAGAAAAATTTACACATGGAAACATACGCAGTTGCTCGTTTAGTAGGATATAGCTCCGGCAGCCTGGTGGCTTTGCTGACATTCCTCGGTTCGGCTGCATGGCAGGCTTTGTATATATTGTTTCCCATTGTCGCTTGTCTTCTAACCGCAGACAATGTATGCTTCTTCATAATGTTATGGCGTCACCATCGGTTCGGTATAGCCCCCCTGAGAAAAATATATATTATTCATTTAAGTTGACCTACTTAGATCATTTTTGTGGCCAGAAAAGTCAATATGCCAGTTTAAAAAAATATGTAGCCGATCTCGAGGCTGGGGCCTTGCGCTCAGCCCATAGAAAGCTTGAATATATTGATTTTCGTTGCTACTTGTCTCCGAATTGGAAATAAAATGAACTTAATCTTGATGTCATGGTGACAGGTTGGGCTCGATACAACCAGCTAAAGAAAAATACTAAAAGGTGTATAATTCAAAGAAAAAGATTTTTGAAATAAACACCAAGTTGCTCGCTTAAAGAATGTATGTATATTTGTCATTATTCTGTTTTCAATCACAAGGTATAAAATAAGTAACAATAATTGGGTTAAAAATTTCTGGCGCAATTTAATTCTTGATTAATGTTAAAGCATCAAACAGTCATCCATTTTATAGGAATTGTTTTCTTCTGGAACTCACTGTGTTTCTCACTCTGGCTTCTCTCCAAACCGCATACTTCACTTGCGATTCCATGTATTCGCTGTTATCCTGGTTGCAAAATGGCTTCTACTTGCAGATCATGCTTCTGCTTTTTTTTCTGCATCGTTATCTCCGGCTTATGTTCATGCCTTTGACTTTAGCTGTTCGAATTAATTAAAAATCATGGGTTCCAATGCCAATGGCCTCTGAAATATCTAAAATACACATTGAAATAATCCTCGTTTTATTCTTTAGTTTCAAGCAATAGGGTGGAAGATGGGTTATTTGTTTTGAATTAAGACATTCTGCCATGAATTCAATTCCTCCTTCTTGCTTACCCTTTACACTCACTAAAATAATACAACTCTTACTTAATTTAATTTTCTGAAATATTTAATCTCCGTAATAGCATAATTATCGTGTTATTCCTTAGTTATAGGTGACATTTTCAGTTGCAATTCCAAATGATTTATTGCTGTTTTTTGTTCCGTGCCTTTTTTTATCAAACAGTTTTTGGTAATGAACAGTAAGTAAGGATCAACCCGGCTCAATAGTAACCGAAACTCTAAAAAACGGAATTTTGATAATAATAGATATATTGAAAGAATTAGTTTATTATGCTGATTACAAAGATTTAAGTTTCATTAAGTTTACTCTTACCAATCAAAAGCTACGACCCTGAAAAAATTTGTTTTTAATTTCGAAAAAAAAGAGGAAAGTTCCCCTAGAAGTTATAGAATTCGGGGGCAAGGTTGTTAGTTATGCCCTGGGGGTATATAAGGTTTTTATGGAAAAGGTGTTAGCATAAACTTTGGAGGAGGCTCATTTGATTGGAAATTGAAAGTCCTAGCTCCCTTTTCAAGTATCAAATGTGTCAATGGGTTAGTAGCTTCCCCCCCCCCCCCCCCCCCCCCCCCCCCCCCCCCCCCACACACCCTCTTTTCCCCCAAATACAGCCAATCAAAATTATGAGACTGCAATTTTGCTCAAAATTCTTTGAAGGTCACATAACAATGCTGCCGTGATTGACACAACCCCTCCGAGCCCGGATGCAAGGGTTTAAGTTAAACCAAGAGGCATATATGGTTTTTATTGAGAGAGTGGTCGCATAAACTTTTGAGGACGCTCATTTGATTGGAAGTTGAAGTTTCTAGTTCCCTTTTTAAGAGTCAAAAGTGACCAAAGGGCAACTTGTACCCATCCATGCCCTCTTTTCGCCAAATGCATCCGATCAAAATTTTGAGATACAATTTTCTTCAAAATAGTCCATAGATTATATAACACTGCCTCTGGGATTGACACAACCCCCAGAGCCCAAGGGCAAGGGTTTTTTTAGTTATGCCCCGGGGTCATATAAGGTTTTCATGGAAGAGGTTGTTGTATATGCATTGGAGGAGGCTTATTTGATTTGAAATTAAAAATTCTAGTTCCCTTTTTAAGAGTCAGAGGTTATTGGAGGGCAACTAGCCCCCCCCCCGTCACGACCTCACATTCACAAATATGTCCTATAAAAATTTTGAGATAACCATTTTGTTCAAAATAGTCTAAAGATCATATAGCAATGCCTACGGGGCCGGTACAACCCCCCAGAGCCTGGAGCAATGGTTGTAATTTATACCCCACGGGCATGTAAGGTTTTTATAAAAGGAGTGTTTGTGTAAACTATGGAGGAGGCTCATTTGATTGGAAATTTAAAGTTCTAGTTCCTTTTCCTAGTTGCCCTCCAAACTTTTTGGTCACTTAAAAAGGGCACTAACAAATTTAATTTCCTTTCGAATAAGCTATTACACACCTCTTTATGATGTTCTGGTCACCCCCTAGCCCTGCTAGAAAAAAAAGGGAGACAAATCAGTGCTACCAATGCAAAAAAAGGGATTTTCCTTGTTGTTCATTGAGGGGGATTGTAATTTCCTTTTTCAATGTTTTTAACCATGCTGATTCCAATCGTACAATTTTTTATTTTGATCTGACCCCATTTTCGAGGGTTTCAGGCTATTGTGTGAAATCACCATAAAAATTTTTTGGCAATAAACTTTTACTTTTAAGACAAACCGAAATAATAGTTACCATTCCTGAATCAGTGTTACATAGCAATTCTTTTTAATAGGTATTTTTTTTTAAAGGTGTTTTTTAACTTTCGGGTACTATGGGCTATGGGTGACTCTGCTAGGATGCAGCTACCGCTACAACCATGATTCCCATAGTCGTTCTTGGAATATCGGAGGTGTACCCTTTTGAAAACCTTGGATGCAAAAAGTAACTTTTAGAGAAACTAATTTTGAAAAAAGAGCTTTCCGAAATGAGGATTTTCAAGAAAAAGTAAAGAGCTATATAAACTGAAGACCATCAGAAATAAGTCCTATAATAGTTCTAAGTCAAAACGACCAGAAACTATTATCAAAGAATAAATGAAACCCAAAACGAACAGAAATCAGAGACGACGCTATAGCGTTGGCTATAGTAAAGGCCATAAGGCTTGAAAGTTTTATGACTATTTCCCCCCCCCCCCAAGGCACTTTATATGGAAGAGGTGGTCTTATAAACTTCGGAGGGTACTCATTCGATTTGAAGTCAGGTTTCTAGTGTCCTCTTTAAGAGTCAAAAGTGATTGAAGGCAACTAGACCCCCCCATGCCCCTCTTTTACCCAATGCATCCAATCAAAGTTTTGAGAATGCCATTTTTTTTCAAATGATCCAAAGATCATATAAGAGTACTCACGGGATTGACAAAACCCCCACAGCCCGGGGCAAGGGTTGTTAGTTATGCCCCGGGGTCATATAAGGTTTTCATGGAAGAGGTTGCTGTATATGCATTGGAGGAGGCTTATTTGATTTGAAATTGAAAATTCTAGTTCCCTTTTTAAAGGTCAGAGGTTATTGGAGGGCAACTAGGCCCCCCCCCTGTCACGACCTCACATTCACAAATGTATCCTATCAAAATTTTCAGATAACCATTTTGTTCAAAATAGTCTAAAGATCATATAGCAATGTCTACGGGGTTGGTACAACCTCCAGAGCCTGGAGCAAGGGTTGTAATTTATACCCCACGGGCATGTAAGGTTTTTATAGAAGGAGTGTTTGTGTAGGAGGAGGCTCATAAGATTGGAAATTTAAAGTTCTAGTTCCTTTTCCATAGGCAGCGCAATAACACTGCCCAAGTAAAGAGCGAAGTTGGTACAATGTATTTTTTTTTTCTTAGACCAGTGCACTTCGTATCGAAGGAATTGTCGTAGAAAATTCAAAAGGGCTCATTAGATTGAAAATTGAAAAGACTAGTTCCCTTCTTAATAGTTGAAAGTGATTGGCGGGCAGCCAACACCTCTCCCACATCCATCGTTTCTCCAAACACATCCAATCAAAATTTTGAGATAGCCATTTTGTTCAGCGTTGTTGAAAGGTCCGGAAATTATGTTCTTGGGGATGGCAACCCCCCCCCCCCCCACCAGCCCTTAAGGCAAGAGTTGTAAGTTATGACCTAAGGGCATATAAGGTTCTTAAAGAAAGATTGGTTGTATGAACTTCTGAGGGGGGTCACTGGATTGGTAATCAAAAGTTCTAGTACTCTTTTTTAGATTCAAAGTGATCGGAGAGCGGATGACCCCCCCTCCACCACACCTCGTATTTTACTGAAAGGCATCTGATAGAAATTTTGCGATGGCCGTTTGTTGTCGTAGAAACAAAGTTTAAGAATATGATTACATCGGTGGCCGAGGTGGCATTTAGAAAAACAATACATGACAATAGGAATAATTCTTGGTATAAAAAAAAACTAACTGAATAGTTGTGGCGTGCCAGGAGTTTCAAATCAGGAAAGATATCGACACTGTGATCAAGGAAGTAAAGAAGGCACTGAAAAGCAAAAGATAAAATTATGGCAAAGGGGTTGGGCAACGGTGTGTTTAGATATTTACGTCGAGGTCAACAGACATGAAGGGGAGGGGGGACATCCCAGCTTGTGGCCTAAGGGGAAGATATAATGTCAGCTAATTCAACGAAGAACGGTTATGTGCTTCTTATGGAATTAAAGAAGCAATATGGGACATTTTTTTCGACGTGTGGCAACAACAATGTCATAGGTATATATTGGAGGAGAAGGTGAGGGATTATACCGTTTTATGAGTTGCTTCTTTCGTTTTTTTTCGCTTGGTTTTCTTCCTTTTTTGTAATCAATAGGCCAAACGGCTTTAGGGTTGGAATAAATCCCATCTTATTCCTAGCTACTATTTTGTTATCTTCCGCTATTTTACATACTCGTGTTCTAAGAATATTTCACCCATGTCGTACATTACCAAATTCTAAACTCTAAGAAAACGGTTTATGCTGGAAAATATGCACTTTTAATATGTTGCATATTTTCACTACTAAAATTTTTTTTTGTTGCTGAAAAACAATAAAATAAAAAAACAAATAACGAAATCTTTCTGAATAATCTTCTGCTTCATAATGCATTTCTTTCAACGGTAAAGAAAACATTTTAACCTGGACAATACAAATTTTTAATATTACTTTCTTGGTTTAATATTTTTATTATTCTAAAATTTTTAATGTTCTTTAAAAATATTAGAGTCAAATCGGAAGCAAAAATACCGAAACTTCAGACAGGTGCACGCCCAAGTATAGATGATTACTTTTACAGTATAGGATGGTTATAGTATAGGATGTAAAGTATAGGATGATTACTCTTACTGAAGGAGAGTGGCGAAAGATTTGAGATATA
>JAPEVW010001116.1:0-13900 GCA_027921565.1 Artemia sinica | reverse complement strand
TCCGAACTTTCTAGGACGGGGGTAACTATTTAGTTTAAATAATTCTAGGAGGAATTGAGTTTTATGGATGGTATGGAAAAATGGTACTTGTTAAATATTCGGGTAAACATACGACTAAGAAACGCTTCACTATAAATAAGGCTATCGTGTTTTACCGAACTTTCTAGGGCGGGGGTAACTATTTAGTTTAAATAATTCTAGGAGGAATTGACTTTTATGGATGGTATGGAAAATAATTCTAGGAGGAACTGAGTTTTGTGGCTGGTGTGGAAAAAAATGGTACTTGTTAAATATTCGGGTAAACATACGACTAAGAAACGCTTCACTATAAATAAGGCTATCGTGTTTTTCCGAACTTTCTAGGGGCGGAGGTAACTATTTAGTTTAAATAATTCTAGGAGGAATTGAGTTTTATGGATGGTATGGAAAATGGTACTTGTTAAATATTCGGGTAAACATACGACTAAGAAACGCTTCATTATAAATAAGGCTATCGTGTTTTACCGAACTTTCTAGGGCGGGGGTAACTATTTAGTTTAAACAATTCTAGGAGGAATTGAGTTTTATGGATGGTATGGAAAAATGGTACTTGTTAAATATTCGGGTAAACATACGACTAAGAAACGCTTCACTATAAATAAGGCTATCGTGTTTTTCCGATTTTTTTAGGCGGGGGGTAACTATTTAGTTTAAATAGTTCTAGGAGGAATTGAGTTTTATGGATGGTATGGAAAAATGGTACTTGTTAAATATTCGGGTAAACATACGACTAAGAAACGCTTCACTATAAATAAGGCTATCGTGTTTTTCCGAACTTTCTAGGGCGGGGGTAACTATTTAGTTTAAATAATTCTAGGAGGAATTGAGTTTTATGGATGATATGGAAAAATGGTACTTGTTAAATATTCGGGTAAACATACGACTAAGAAACGCTTCACTATAGATAAGGCTATCGTGTTTTTCCGAACTTTATAGGGCGGGGATAAAATTTAGTTTAAATAATTCTAGGAGGAATTGAGTTTTATGGACGGTATGGAAAAATGGTACTTGTTAAATATTCGGGTAAACATACGACTAAGAAACGCTTCACTATAAATAAGGCTATCGTGTTTTACCGAACTTTCTAGGGCGGGGGTAACTATTTAGTTTAAATAATTCTAGGAGGAATTGAGTTTTATGGATGGTATGGAAAATAATTCTAGGAGGAATTGAGTTTTGTGGCTGGTGTGGAAAAAATGGTACTTGTTAAATATTCGGGTAAACATACGACTAAGAAACGCTTCACTATAAATAAGGCTATCGTGTTTTCCGAACTTTCTAGGGGCGGGGGTAACTATTTAGTTTAAATAATTCTAGGAGGAATTGAGTTTTATGGATGGTATGGAAAAATGGTACTTGTTAAATATTCGGGTAAACATACGACTAAGAAAACGCTTCACTATAAATAAGGCTATCGTGTTTTACCGAACTTTTTAGGGCAGGGGTAACTATTTAGTTTAAATAATTCTAGGAGGAATTGAGTTTTATGGATGGTATGGAAAAATGGTACTTGTTAAATATTCGGGTAAACATACGACCAAGAAACGCTTCACTATAAATAAGGCTATCGTGTTTTTCCGATTTTTCTAGGCGGGGATAACTATTTAGTTTAAATAATTCTAGGAGGAATTGAGTTTTATGGATGGTATGGAAAAATGGTACTTGTTAAATATTCGGGTAGACATACGACTAAGAAACGCTTCACTATAAATAAGGCTATCGTGTTTTTCCGAACTTTCTAGGGCGGGGGTAACTATTTAGTTTAAATAATTCTAGGAGGAATTGAGTTTTATGGATGATATGGAAAAATGGTACTTGTTAAATATTCGGGTAAACATACGACTAAGAAACGCTTCACTATAGATAAGGCTATCGTGTTTTTCCGAACTTTTTAGGGCGGGGGTAAGTATTTAGTTTAAATAATTCTAGGAGGAAATGATTTTTGTGGATGATACGGAAAAATGGTACGTGTTAAATATTCGGGTAAACATTCGACTATAAATAAGGCTATTGCGTCTTTCTGAACTTTCTGTTGGAGGCGGGGGTAAGTATTTAGTTTAAATAATTCTAGGAGGAATTGAGTTTTGTGGATGGTGTTGAAAAATGGTACGTGTTGAATATTTTGGGTAAACATACGACTAAGAAACGCTTCACTATAGATAAGGCTATCGTGTTTTTCCGAACTTTTTAGGGCGGGGGTAAGTATTTAGTTTAAATAATTCTAGGAGGAATTGATTTTTATGGCTGGTGTGGAAAAATGGTACTTGTTAAATATTCGGGTAAACATACGACTAAGAAACGCTTCACTATAAATAAGGCTATTGTGTTTTTCTGAACTTTCTAGGGCGGGGGTAACTATTTAGTTTAAATAATTCTAGGAGGAATTGAGTTTTATGGATGGTATGGAAAAATGGTACTTGTTAAATATTCGGGTAAACATACGACTAAGAAACGCTTCACTATGAATAAGATGGATCTTGAAGAAATTGACTGTTATCATTGGATAGTGAACTATAATCTGTTTGAGTATGATAAAAGCTTGTGGAGTACTACATTACGTTATATAAACAGACTGGGATTCTATGATAGAGTTATTACACCACTTAATAATGCTGGTCAGGAACTGAGAAATGTTCAGGAGGAAGTCAGTGAAATTTGCAGCTTTTTCGGGGTTGAAGCACTCTACGTAATGGGCAATGTACCTACAGATAAAGTTTTAATTCAAAAGTGTGATCCTAGGATTCCACTTCTCAATCTAGAAGAGCTTAAGTGTCCTAAATTTGAAGGGGGTTATCAGCGTCCTGAAGACGAGGTTAGGTTCTTCACACAGTGGATACCTAAGAACATACCTGATCGTGATAAATCCATAAGACATGGTTAAAAAAAAATATATTCTATATCATGGGATCATCGTTTCTGGATGTTTAAGTGTGAACTCTAAGTACTATTTTTATGTATATATGTGGTGTTGTATTTTTTTTTCTCAAAAAAATATGTTAATACGTTTAGGCAATAAATATCTTTAAGCTTAACCCGTCTTTATTCTTTAGAATAGTTTTATTCATTTCATTTCATTAAATTATGAAGAAATTGTAAGTAAGTAACAATAGCTTTCTTGAATTCACTTCCTGGACACAATACAGATATTTAATTCAAGAGATCATAATAAAATCGCAAGTAAGTAATAAAGTCTTTATTGTTTTCACCTATTGAATACACAATACTGAAATTTCATTCAAGAAATTGTGAAGGAATTGTAAATAGGTAACACACTCATTCTTGAAGTCACCTCTTGTATACACAATGCAGAAATTTCATTTAAGAAATTATCAAAAATTGTAAGTAAGTAGCAAATTCTTTCTTGAATTCACCTCCTGGATAAATAAAAAAAAGACATTTCATTCAAGAAATTATGACGAAATTCTAAGTAAGCAACAAACTCTTTCTTGAAGTTACCTCATGGATACACAATGCAGAAATTTTATTTAATAAATTATCAAAAATTGTAAGTAAGTAGCAAATTCTTTCAAAAATATGTTAATACGTTTAAGCAATAAATACCTTTAAGCTTAACCCATGTAAGTAACAATAGTTTTCTTGAATTCGCTTCCTGCACACAATACAGATATTTAATTCAAGAAATCATAATAAAATCACAAGTAAGTAATAAAGTCTTTATTGTTTTCACCTATTGGATACACAATACTGAAATTTCATTCAAGAAATTATGAAGGAATTGTAAATAGGTAACACACTCATTCTTGAGGTCACCTCTTGTATACACAATGCAGAAATTTCATTTAAGAAATTATCAAAAATTGTAAGTAAGTAGCAAATTCTTTCTTGAATTCGCCTCCTATGAAAAAAATTGTAAGTAAGTAACAAATTCTTTCTTGAAGTCACCTCTTGGACACAGAATACAGAAATTTCATGAAAGAAATTATGAAAAAATTGTAAGTAAGTAGCAAATTCTTTCTTGAATTCACCTGCTGGATAAACAAAAAAGACATTTCGTTCAAGAAATTATGACAAAATTCTAAGTAAGTAACAAACTCTTAATTGTTTTCATGACTTAGATATAGGATGTAGAAATTTAATTCAAGAAATTATGAAAATATTTGTAAGTAAAAAACAAACTCTTTATTGATTTCACCTCTTGGATATACAGTACAGATACTTCATTCAAGAAATTATCAGTCGTTTTATTCCGTGTGATTTTTTCTTTACATGGTGTTCGTTCAAAAAGCGAGGATTTCTGTTAAATAAATAGTTCTTATATTTTTTTTCCGTTCAATTGAAAGCAAGGATTTCTGTTAAATAAATAATTGTTATACCTTTTAAAATAGCTTTACGGGTTTTGAGGGGCTCTGTCGTTTTATTCCGTGTGATTTTTTCTTTACATGGTGTTCGTTCAAAAAGCGCGGATAATAAATAATTGTTATACCTTTTAAAATAGCTTTAAGGGGTTTGAGGGGCTCTGTCGTTTTATTCCGTGTGATTTTTTCTTTACATGGTGTTCGTTCAAAAAGCGATGATTTCTGTTAAATAAATAATTCTTATATTTTTTTTCCGTTCAATTGAAAGCGAGGATTTCTGTTAAATAAATAATTGTTATACTTTGATTTTGTCAATGCTATCCCAAGTATCTGTCAATAGAATTCGATAGAGAATTTATTCATTCTTATACCTATATTTTCTCTATGTTAACCTATCTATCCAATATATGATGTATGTGAATCCTTTTCTTACATCTCCGATGTTTTAATAGACATTCTAAACGTTCGATATGCTAGCTTACTCTAAAAATAATGAACACATAACAATGTAAGGTATAATATATTTTTAATGAAATAATGTCATGTAGAATTGAACAACTTTGGACATTTTGAATCTGTTCCATAAAATCCTTCACCATGAACTCTCTTGATAGTATAGCTATTGTCTTCTCTTAGTTCGTAATCAGTAGAATAATCATTATTCCATTTAGACTCATACACAATTTTTATAGGTGTGTCATCGACAGGGTCAATATGCTTTTCGTCTTTGGCATTATTTGATTCATTGACTGTTTGATCAATGGCCGTAACGTTTGCTGGTACTTTGTTTTTCATCGATTCATCTTTATATTCCTTAGTGATATTTTCTTCCAATGCCCTTTTTATTTTTCTAGCAATTTCACTGTCTATTATCACACTATTTTTACACAGGTAACAGTTCCGGCACGTAGACAGGATATGGTTTATGATATTAGTAGAAGAGTAGGCCTTTCTTTTCGTCTTTGCTTTCGTTTGAATGCTAATACCCGAAAGCTGACGATATGGTTTAACGCTGGGTAACATGTTACCACAATCAGTAGCAAGAAGATGCCCCTCTTTATCAACTATTATTTTTATGTTGGCATTCTCTTTGAGTGTTATCATCTCCGGAGATCTCAATCTCGCATATCCACCATCATAAGAGTTGAATTTTTTTGGTACTCCAAAGAAATTTAAATCCTTACTGTCATGACAACGCACGCATACGTTTCCGATAGTACTACCACTTGTACTTATTTCATAGTTTAAATACTTCTCCTTGTCAGCATTCAATTCTACAATAACACTATCATGTGAACACACTTTCTTAAAATGCTTCATCTTCACTTTTTTAGAGATATTAGTTATGTGTTTATCGTTCCACTGTGTAATAAATACTGATTTAATACATGCAATAAACTAGGTAGTGTCGATAACCGGTCATAGAGCAATAGTGGGAAAGCCACATCGTGTCTCAGGGACAAGCATAGAGTACAATTCATTCAAGAAATTATGAAAATATTTGTAAGTAAGTAATAAACACGTTTTGAAACTACATGCTATTTGCATGCCTTTCCTTTGCATCTTTCCAAACGAGCGGGGATCCCCCACTGGTTCCTACACATTGCGAAAAGTGAGCAGTACGATAACTTGGCACCTTTCCAAACGAGCGGGGATTCCCCACTGGTTCCTACACATTGCAAAAAGTGAGCAGTACGAAAACTCCACGTTTTCAACCAGACTGGTTTTTTAGGGACCAATCAGGAGAGACATGCAAAGTCGACATAGCTTTATTTCATTTTTAAGGTTAATTTAGACTAGGGGGAATCCCCGCTTGTTTGGAAAGGTGCCAAGTTATCGTACTGCTCACTTTTTGCAATGTGTAGGAACCAGTGGGGGATCCCCGCTCGTTTGGAAAGATGCCAAGGAAAGGCATGCAAATAGCATGTAGTTTCAAAACGTGTTTATTACTTACTTACAAATATTTTCATAATTTCTTGAATGAATTGTAGTCTATGCTTGTCCCTGAGACACGATGCGGCTTTCCCACTATTGCTCTATGGCCGGTTATCGACACTACCTAGTTTATTGCATGTATTAAATCAGTATTTTTTACACAGTGGAACGATAAACACATAACTAATATCTCTAAAAAAGTGAAGATGAAGCATTTTAAGAAAGTGTGTTCATATGATAGTGTTATTGTAGCATTGAATGCTGACAAGGAGAAGTATTTAAACTATGAAATAAGTACAAGTGGTAGTACTTTCGGAAACGTATGCGTGTGTTGTCATGACAGTAAGGAATTGAATTTCTTTGGAGTACCAAAAAAATTCAACTCTTATGATGGTGGATATGCGAGATTGAGATCTCCGGAGATGATTACACTCAAAGAGAATGCCAACATAAAAATAATAGTTGATAAAGAGGGGCATCTTCTTGCTAATGCTTGTGGTAACATGTTACCCAGTGTTAAACCATATCGTCAGCTTTCGGGTATTAGCATTCAAACGAAAGCAAAGACGAAAAGAAAGGCCTACTCTTCTACTAATATCATAAACCATATCCTGTCTACGTGCCGGAACTGTTACCTGTGTAAAAATAGTGTGATAATAGACAGTGAAATTGCTAGAAAAATAAAAAGGGCATTGGCAGAAAATATCACTAAGGAATATAAAGATGAATCGATGAAAAACAAAGTACCAGCAAACGTTACTGCCATTGATCAAACAGTCAATGAATCAAATAATACCAAAGACGAAAAGCATATTGACCTTGTCGATGACACACCTATAAAAATTGTGTATGATTCAAAATGGAATAATGATTATTCTACTGATTACGAACTAAGAGAAGACAATAGCTATACTATCAAGAGAGTTCATGGTGAAGGATTTTATGGAACAGATTCAAAATGTCCAAAGTTGTTCAATTCTACATGACATTATTTCATTAAAAATATATTATACCTTACATTGTTATGTGTTCATTATTTTTAGAGTGAGCTAGCATATCGAACGTTTAGAATGTCTATTCAAACATCGGAGATGTAAGAAAAGGATTTACATACATCATATATTGGATGGATAGGTTAACATAGAGAAAATTAAGGTATAAGAATGAATAAATTCTCTATCGACATCTATTGACAGATACTTGGGATAGCATTGACAAAATCAAAGTATAACAATTATTTATTTAACAGAAATCTTCGCTTTCAATTGAACGGAAAAAATATAAGAATTATTTATTTAACAGAAATCATCGCTTTTTGAACGAACACCATGTAAAGAAAAAATCACACGGAATAAAACGACAGAGCCCCTCAAACCCCGTAAAGCTATTTTAAAAGGTATAACAATTATTTATTATCCTCGCTTTTTGAACGAACACCATGTAAAGAAAAAATCACACGGAATAAAACGACAGAGCCCCTCAAAACCCGTAAAGCTATTTTAAAAGGTATAACAATTATCTATTTAACAGAAATCCTCGCTTTCAATTGAACGGAAAAAAAATATAAGAACTATTTATTTAACAGAAATCCTCGCTTTTTGAACGAACACCATGTAAAGAAAAAATCACACGGAATAAAACGACTGATAATTTCTTGAATGAAGTATCTGTACTGTATATCCAAGAGGTGAAATCAATAAAGAGTTTGTTACTTACTTACAAATATTTTCATAATTTCTTGAATTAAATTTCTACATCCTATATCTAAGTCATGAAAACAATTAAGAGTTTGTTACTTACTTAGAATTTTGTCATAATTTCTTGAACGAAATGTCTTTTTTGTTTATCCAGCAGGTGAATTCAAGAAAGAATTTGCTACTTACTTACAATTTTTTCATAATTTCTTTAATGAAAATTCTGTATTGTGTGTCCAAGAGGTGACTTCAAGAAAGAATTTGTTACTTACTTACAATTTTTTTCATAGGAGGCGAATTCAAGAAAGAATTTGCTACTTACTTACAATTTTTGATAATTTCTTAAATGAAATTTCTGCATTGTGTATACAAGAGGTTACCTCAAGAATGAGTGTGTTACCTATTTACAATTCCTTCATAATTTCTTGAATGAAATTTCAGTATTGTGTATCCAATAGGTGAAAACAATAAAGACTTTATTACTTACTTGTGATTTTATTATGATTTCTTGAATTAAATATCTGTATTGTGTGCAGGAAGCGAATTCAAGAAAGCTATTGTTACTTACATGGGTTAAGCTTAAAGGTATTTATTGCTTAAACGTATTAACATATTTTTGAAAGAATTTGCTACTTACTTACAATTTTTGATAATTTCTTAAATGAAATTTCTGCATTGTGTATCCATGAGGTAACTTCAAGAAAGAGTTTGTTGCTTACTTAGAATTTCGTCATATTTTCTTGAATGAAATGTCTTTTTTTTATTTATCCAGGAGGCGAATTAAAGAAAGAATTTGCTACTTACTTACAATTTTTGATAATTTCTTAAATGAAATTTCTGCATTGTGTATGCAAGAGGTGACTTCAAGAATGAGTGTGTTACCTATTTACAATTCCTTCACAATTTCTTGAATGAAATTTCAGTATTGTGTATTCAATAGGTGAAAACAATAAAGACTTTATTACTTACTTGCGATTTTATTATGATCTCTTGAATTAAATATCTGTATTGTGTCCAGGATGTGAATTCAAGAAAGCTATTGTTACTTACTTACAATTTCTTCATAATTTAATGAAATTAAATGAATAAAACTATTCTAAAGAATAAAGTCGGGTTAAGCTTAAAGATATTTATTGCCTAAACGTATTAACATATTTTTTTGAGAAAAAAAAATACAACACCACATATTACATAAAAATAGTACTTAGAGTTCACACTTAAACATCCAGAAACGATGATCCCATGATATAGAATATATTTTTTTTTAACCATGTCTTATGGATTTATCACGATCAGGTATGTTCTTAGGTATCCACTGTGCGAAGAACCTAACCTCGTCTTCAGGACGGTGATAACCCCCTTCAAATTTAGGACACTTAAACTCTTCTAGATTGAAAAGTGGAATCCTAGGATCACACTTTTGAATTAAAACTTTATCTGTAGGTACATTGCCCTTTACGTAGAGTGCTTCAACCCCGAAAAAGCTGCAAATTTCACTGACTTCCTCCTGAACATTTCTCAGTTCCTGACCAGCATTATTAAGTGGTGTAATCACTCTATCATAGAATCCCAGTCTGTTTATATAACGTAATGTAGTACTCCACAAGATTTTATCATACTCAAACAGATTATAGTTCACTATCCAATGATAACAGTCAATTTCTTCGAGATCCATCTTATTTATAGTGAAGCGTTTCTTAGTCGTATGTTTACCCGAATATTTAACAAGTACCATTTTTCCATATCATCCATAAAACTCAATTCCTCCTAGAATTATTTAAACTAAATAGTTACCCCCGCCCTAGAAAGTTCAGAAAAACACGATAGCCTTATTTATAGTGAAGCGTTTCTTAGTCGTATGTTTACCCGAATATTTAACAAGTACCATTTTTCCACACCAACCACAAAACTCAATTCCTCCTAGAATTATTTAAACTAAATACTTACACCCACCCCTATAAAGTTCAGAAAAACACAATAGCCTTATTTACAGTGAAGCGTTTCTTAGTCGTATGTTTACCCAAAATATCCAACACGTACCATTTTTCAACACCATCCACAAAACTCAATTCCTCCTAGAATTATTTAAACTAAATACTTACCCCCGCCTCCAACATAAAGTTCAGAAAGACGCAATAGCCTTATTTATAGTCGAATGTTTACCCGAATATTTAACACGTACCATTTTTCCGTATCACCCACAAAAATCAATTCCTCCTAGAATTATTTAAACTAAATACTTACCCCCGCCCTAAAAAGTTCGGAAAAACACGATAGCCTTATCTATAGTGAAGCGTTTCTTAGTCGTATGTTTACCCGAATATTTAACAAGTACCATTTTTCCATATCATCCATAAAACTCAATTCCTCCTAGAATTATTTAAACTAAATAGTTACCCCCGCCCTAGAAAGTTCGGAAAAACACGATAGCCTTATTTATAGTGAAGCGTTTCTTAGTCGTATGTTTACCCGAATATTTAACAAGTACCATTTTTCCATACCATCCATAAAACTCAATTCCTCCTAGAATTATTTAAACTAAATAGTTACCCCCGCCTAGAAAAATCGGAAAAACACGATAGCCTTATTTATAGTGAAGCGTTTCTTAGTCGTATGTTTACCCGAATATTTAACAAGTACCATTTTTCCATACCATCCATAAAACTCAATTCCTCCTAGAATTATTTAAACTAAATAGTTACCCCGCCCTAGAAAGTTCGGTAAAACACGATAGCCTTATTTATAGTGAAGCGTTTCTTAGTCGTATGTTTATCCGAATATTTAACAAGTACCATTTTTCCATACCATCCATAAAACTCAATTCCTCCTAGAATTATTTAAACTAAATAGTTACCCCCGCCCCTAGAAAGTTCAGAAAAACACGATAGCCTTATTTACAGTGAAGCGTTTCTTAGTCGTATGTTTACCCGAATATTTAACAAGTACCATTTTTCCACACCAGCCACAAAACTCAATTCCTCCTAGAATTATTTTCCATACCATCCATAAAACTCAATTCCTCCTAGTATTATTTAAACTAAATAGTTACCCCCGCCCTAGAAAGATCGGTAAAACACGATAGCCTTATTTATAGTGAAGCGTTTCTTAGTCGTATGTTTACCCGAATATTTAACAAGTACCATTTTTCCATACCATCCATAAAACTCAATTCCTCCTAGAATTATTTAAACTAAATACTTACCCCCGCCCTATAAAGTTCGGAAAACACGATAGCCTTATCTATAGTGAAGCGTTTCTTAGTCGTATGTTTACCCGAATATTTAACAAGTACCATTTTTCCATATCATCCATAAAACTCAATTCCTCCTAGAATTATTTAAACTAAATAGTTACCCCCGCCCTAGAAAGTTCGGAAAAACACGATAGCCTTATTTATAGTGAAGCGTTTCTTAGTCGTATGTTTACCCGAATATTTAACAAGTACCATTTTTCCATACCATCCATAAAACTCAATTCCTCCTAGAATTATTTAAACTAAATAGTTACCCCCGCCTAGAAAAATCGGAAAAACACGATAGCCTTATTTATAGTGAAGCGTTTCTAAGTCGTATGTTTACCCGAATATTTAACAAGTACCATTTTTCCATACCATCCATAAAACTCAATTCCTCCTAGAATTATTTAAACTAAATAGTTACCCCCGCCCTAGAAAGTTCGGTAAAACACGATAGCCTTATTTATAGTGAAGCGTTTCTTAGTCGTATGTTTACCCGAATATTTAACAAGTACCATTTTTCCATACCATCCATAAAACTCAATTCCTCCTAGAATTATTTAAACTAAATAGTTACCCCCGCCCCTAGAAAGTTCGGAAAAAACACGATAGCCTTATTTATAGTGAAGCGTTTCTTAGTCGTATGTTTACCCGAATATTTAACAAGTACCATTTTTTTTCCACACCAGCCACAAAACTCAATTCCTCCTAGAATTATTTTCCATACCATCCATAAAAGTCAATTCCTCCTAGAATTATTTAAACTAAATAGTTACCCCCGCCCTAGAAAGTTCGGTAAAACACGATAGCCTTATTTATAGTGAAGCGTTTCTTAGTCGTATGTTTTCCCGAATATTAACAAGTACCATTTTTCCATACCATCCATAAAACTCAATTCCTCCTAGAATTATTTAAACTAAATAGTTACCCCCGTCCTAGAAAGTTCGGAAAAACACGATAGCCTTATTTATAGTGAAACGTTTCTTAGTCGTATGTTTACCCGAATATTTAACAAGTACCATTTTTCCATACCATCCATAAAACTCAATTCCTCCTAGAATTATTTAAACTAAATAGTTACCCCCGCCCTAGAAAGTTCAGAAAAACACGATAGCCTTATTTACAGTGAAGCGTTTCTTAGTCGTATGTTTACCCGAATATTTAACAAGTACCATTTTTTCCACACCAGCCACAAAACTCAATTCCTCCTAGAATTATTTTCCATACCATCCATAAAACTCAATTCCTCCTAGTATTATTTAAACTAAATAGTTACCCCCGCCCTAGAAAGATCGGTAAAACACGATAGCCTTATTTATAGTGAAGCGTTTCTTAGTCGTATGTTTACCCGAATATTTAACAAGTACCATTTTTCCATACCATCCATAAAACTCAATTCCTCCTAGAATTATTTAAACTAAATACTTACCCCCGCCCTATAAAGTTCGGAAAAACACGATAGCCTTATCTATAGTGAAGCGTTTCTTAGTCGTATGTTTACCCGAATATTTAACAAGTACCATTTTTCCATATCATTCATAAAACTCAATTCCTCCTAGAATTATTTAAACTAAATAGTTACCCCCGCCCTAGAAAGTTCGGAAAAACACGATAGCCTTATTTATAGTGAAGCGTTTCTTAGTCGTATGTTTACCCGAATATTTAACAAGTACCATTTTTCCATACCATCCATAAAACTCAATTCCTCCTAGAATTATTTAAACTAAATAGTTACCCCCGCCTAGAAAAATCGGAAAAACACGATAGCCTTATTTATAGTGAAGCGTTTCTAAGTCGTATGTTTACCCGAATATTTAACAAGTACCATTTTTCCATACCATCCATAAAACTCAATTCCTCCTAGAATTATTTAAACTAAATAGTTACCCGCGCCCTAGAAAGTTCGGTAAAACACGATAGCCTTATTTATAGTGAAGCGTTTCTTAGTCGTATGTTTACCCGAATATTTAACAAGTACCATTTTTCCATACCATCCATAAAACTCAATTCCTCCTAGAATTATTTAAACTAAATAGTTACCCCCGCCCCTAGAAAGTTCGGAAAAACACGATAGCCTTATTTATAGTGAAGCGTTTCTTAGTCGTATGTTTACCCGAATATTTAACAAGTACCATTTTTTTTCCACACCAGCCACAAAAATCAATTCCTCCTAGAATTATTTTCCATACCATCCATAAAAGTCAATTCCTCCTAGAATTATTTAAACTAAATAGTTACCCCCGCCCTAGAAAGTTCGGTAAAACACGATAGCCTTATTTATAGTGAAGCGTTTCTTAGTCGTATGTTTACCCGAATATTTAACAAGTACCATTTTTCCATACCATCCATAAAACTCAATTCCTCCTAGAATTATTTAAACTAAATAGTTACCCCCGTCCTAGAAAGTTCGGAAAAACACGATAGCCTTATTTATAGTGAAACGTTTCTTAGTCGTATGTTTACCCGAATATTTAACATGTACCATTTTTTCCAGACCAGCCACAAAACTCAATTCCTCCTAGAATTATTTAAACTAAATAGTTACCCCTGCCTCGCACAGAAAGTTCAGAAAGACACAATAGCCTTATTTATAGTCGTATGTTTACCCGAATATTTAACATGTGCCATTTTCCCATATCATCCATAAAACTCAATTCCAAGCCCTTTATTGATTTCACCTC
>JAPEVW010001114.1:0-14031 GCA_027921565.1 Artemia sinica | reverse complement strand
CCACGAGAGCCCTGTTTTCCAAGTGGCAGACTTCCATCTTCTTTTCCCTATAACATATCTAAACGCTTTTGTGGAATCCAGGTGTTTTTATTTCCTCTATTGTTTTTTCTATCAAAAAAACCTTAGACCCATTATATAGGAAAATTGTCCCCTTTTTCCAATAAGATTTCTGCAACATGCCCTGTCACACGTCACGAAAATGCCCTCTGACATCAAGATACGGATAGGGAAAAATAGTTTTTATTTAAAACGGAGCCCTGCTACGTCACGCGACACACCCCTGTACATTTCTAATGAGAGTCCCTAACGTCAAAGCACGCCATAGCAAATTCTTACCCCTGGCCAAAGTCCTGGATGTTTCAGTATATTAAGTGGAAATGATGGGGTAGTACATAAATAGTAAATAATAAGAATTTAATTTGGGATCTTAAGTGTCTATGTGGAGTCTATGGAGCTACCTAGTCACTCAAACTGTCAAACTTTGTGCAACGCAGATAAACCGATTTCTATTAAGAGAATCAGTTGACAAGACTCCCTTGAAACACCCCTCTGGCCTCCAATTACGTCACAACACACCCCGTTTTAAACAATCAGTGGTATATGCTTGAAACGGAATTGAATGTAAGCCATGTTACAGGAACCCATGGGGGAATCCCTGCTTGTAACACAACGAGGAAACATATTATATGATGACATTGCACCATGACTGTCACGTTATACGTTTTGATATTTTCCTTTTTCTGCCCGAAATACTCAAAACTTTCTTTCTTTAACTTAATTGTGGCCCACACTTTGCTGTAAGCCACCGCATCTTAAGCAAATGTTGGCATACATCAACTGTTAGAAATACCCATTTCGGCCATATTTTTTTTTCACCCAAAACGTTCAAACGTTTTTTTTTTCTTTTAGTTGTTTCTTTTTTTCTTGAGTTCTTGACCCATCACGACTCGACCAGGGCATTTTCTTCCAAGAGGAACGCGCTTTAGACGAGAGAATCACCAATTTATTTTTCCAATTTTTTGTGTTAGAAAATATTTCATAATAACCAATCCCCATGATGTCACAGATATTCCCTAGCAATGCCATTGTTTTTATGCCATGCACCTGCGACAATTTCGCACAAGACGGGGGAATATTGAGTTTTCAAGAGACAATCGCTGTCAGGGTATTTATAGCGACAACGGGAAATTCAAGCTTAAATTATGTAAAGTATCTATCGTGTCCTAAAAAATAATCTTAAGAACACAGGCTTTTTGTAAATAAAAGTTCAAATTATTAAATCAATTTACAAAGAATATTAAAACCAGAAAAAAAGCAGTTAAAAACCAACAAACAAAATAAACACGTGAAAAGAGTTTTATAGTAAGATATACACAAAGACCATCTATTATAAAAAAAAACACATCCTAACATGAAAACCCAGTGGTGAATTTTTTCAGCAAAAAAATGAAAACCGCAAAGGGAAAAATTCTTTTTTCGAGAATTATTGTTTCCGACTCAAATAAAAAAACAAAAAAAAAAAGTATGGAAATTATTGAAAAAATACAATGGATTTGTTTTTGAGGACCCCAATACATGGCCAATGGAAAAAAAAAAAAACAAAAAAAACAACGCCACGGGGAAACTTAAGAAGGGTAGAAAAGAAGGTTATGGCGGGAGACCTAGCAGGACGATTCTATGTGGGGTGGGAGAAGAAAGCAGAATTTTTGATGATTATTAGAGATAGATTTTTTTTTTTTTTAAAGCGTTTTTTTTTTTTTTTTTTTAAAGAGGTTATCTATGAAGGACTTCTAATGAAAAATTCCCAGTTTCGTCTTTGATTTTAAACTTATGAATATTTCACAATATCCTCACAATATACGGCCATTCCCCCGCACGTAAAACATCATTTTGAGAGGGAAGATCTAATATTAGTGGTACAATTTAAAGCGTTTAAGTGGTAACTTTGAAGGAACTTGTTTTTTAAATGAAATGCACAACCCAATTTTCTTCTTTGAGTAATTGTTAGATTTTCGCCCTTCTTCTTCTATGGAAAAAAAAATTCTTGTGTAAACGTCTCCCACTTAAACTTTTATAAGCTGTTAGATATTAGATTATTAATACTCCAACCAGACACCCAAACACCGTTAAATTTACTTGATTGGTCCCCCCTTACACCTCTTCATCCAAACCTAAGACATTGTTCAGTGAATGGTCATTATTAAAATTTATGACCTCAATCGGTTTTTCTTTTTGTTTTGTTGATTCAAGTTTTTGACACAGCCCAAAAACATATCATGATTACCACCACAAACAAAACACTCCGCACATTGACCATGCGCATCTCTTTTTTTCTGCACCTACCTCCCCCCTCCTCAATCAACCCACATGTGGCCAACTAGTCCTTCATCGACCCTCCAAAGGACATTTTTAAACATTTTTTTCGATCAGAAAAAAGTTCGTTGTTTTCACTTTTGAGAAGATCTCCAAGATTTCCCCGCTGTGACCCGGGTTTAATAGGGATCAACACCATCGTATGTTACAAGCTAGACTCCGAGAGTCCATGGAGAATCTCCTTTGTGATCAAAATACGGACGCCACACGTGGGTTGCAACCCGTGTTAAATAAATGGTGCTCGTCCTTATGCACTATACACCCTAATGGGAGAGGTTGGCAGAAGAATTAAGTCAATCCATCTTGCGATAAGAGTAAGATACCCAAAACGTTTTTTTTTAAAAAGTAGACTGTAGGCCCCCCCCCACAGAGTGGAATATGTTCCTTTTTTTGGCGCTGCTATGGTGTTTTTACGACTTACCACAGGCCTCTCATCAACTCCCCCCCCCCCCCCCCTCTGTCATTTCCCAAATGGGCAACACTCCCTCACCCCCTTAGGACCAATTTTTTCAAACCTTTTCGCTAAGAAGGGACAAAAAAAAAAAAAAAAAAAACAAAAAAGTGGTTTTTAGGAAAACGCCAATTTAAACCAGTTTTATCTAATTTTGTGAAAAAACCAGAGACGTCACCTCTTTCTTTGCTAGAAGTTTTGATAATCTAAGCAATCCATGTTATAATGCACACTATTATTGATCTATGACCTAACTTTTAGTATATTTGGCTGAATGGGAGTTGTTTAAATGTTGGAGTCAGTGTATTGAAAAGTGCCAGGAATTAGAGAGGAAAAAAAATGCTTATAAACTTACAAATTTAGTTACAAGAGAAGACAGAAAGAAGCAAAGAAACCTATTAGAAGGAGCCGCTAGGTGTTGGGAATTTTGCTAATTTTTTTTTTTCTTAAAATAGAGTTGGACTTGGAGTTTCTATATTTAAAAAGGTCTAGATCGGGGGATGCCTTTAGTTTTTGTTACGCGTTGGTTGTTTGCTGTTTATTTTTTTGGTCGTCTCTCTGTGCTTTGTTTTGCGTTGTGCGGCACTGTTTTCTCACTGTCACCCCCAACTTTTCATCAATCCCCCCTCCATCATCAATATAGCAACACTTCCCTAGCCCAAGGGCAGTATTTCAATATCGTTCGTTCTCAAAAAATAAGTTTTTAAAGAATCAGCATTAAAACAGAGTCTACATTTTTAGAAAGGAATAGAAAAGGCCCGACCCGTGCTTTGAAAAGAGAGGAGTGCTTGTGATTGACTCTAAGCAAATCATTCCACGATGCCCACACTTTTTACTGCCTCTATGAAACACTATGTCTTAATAATTTTTGCTGAATTGACATTTGAAACTTGGAGTCCAGTGTATTGTGAAAACGCGCAAGGATTTCGATATGAAAAATCAACCTTTATAAAATTACTAATGAAGTAAAGTTCAAAGGAACCTATTTAGGAAGGAGGATATCTGAAGTTAAATTTTTTATTAAGTTTTTGACTTCTGAATTGATTTTTTTGGTGTTTTCTTTGGGGGTTTGTGGACTGTTTTGGTGTCTGGAAATGGAAGTCGCTCTATTGAAAAAGTTGTCCTTACAAAACATTAGTCTCAAAATTCGTGAGCCGAATTGCAAATCTAGTTATAAAGACCCTAGTAGGAATGAGTCCTCTGAAGTTAGGACTGTTAGTAATTTTTTTACTGCAATAGAGTCAAACATGTAGTCATCGAACTGAAAAGCGCAAGGAATTACACTTTTTTTTGTTGTTTTCTTTTTTTTTGTTTTTTTTTTGAAATCACGCTTATAAAGTAAAAATCTAGTTAAATGAACTAATTCAAAAGAAGCTCTGAAGGTGGAATTTTAGTAATTTTTGCTGATTGGAGTTGGAGTCTCCCTATATTGAAATTGTCTGGAAATAGAGTGAAATCGATTATAAAATTACAATCTAGCTAAAAGAACCTCTTGAGAACGGGGCCTGAAGTTCAAGTCTTGAATTTTTTCCCTGATGGGGCTGGAATAAGAGCGGTGGCCAGGGTATACTTGGAGTCATCGTATTGAAAGCCCCAGGACCACCAAAGATTACAAATTATCTCTTCGAGGTAACAAATTTTTTCATTGATACTGACCATAAACTTTTACTTATATTATAAAATTTGCTCTTGGAAGAAGAAACAGGTTTTTTTCCATAATAGTATAATTGTGTTTTTAATAACTGCAAGTATTTTTTTTTTACCGTCCAAAGATAAGATTTTTCTCATGGAGAAAAACCATTTTTTTTTTTTTGGTTTATGATACAAGTTTTCTGTTTATATAAAGTTACATCTTTCTTGGACACCCAAATTTCTGTGGAAGTAACAGTTTTTTTTTTTTTTTCAAAAATAGAAAATTTTTTCTAATAGCAGCAAGTTTCACCGTCAAAGTTAACAATATTTTCTTAGAAGTAACAGTATTTTCGTCAGGGGAATAACAAGTATTATGTTAGAACTAGCAAGCCTTCCGTCTAAGATAACAAATTTTCTTTAGAATTTACAATTTTTTTGTATTATTATAGCAAGTTTTATGTCAGAAGTAGCAAGTTTTTGTTAGCAGTAAAAAAACAACAAAAATTTCTTTTCGAAAGTAACAACCTTTTCCTTAATACTAACAATCCTCTTACAAAACAATTTCAATTTATCTTAGTAGTAACAGGCATTTTTCTTAATAGTTACAAACTTTTACTTAACACTATCAGAAAACTTTTTATCATAAACATAAAATTATTACTTTTATGACAAATTAGTTATCTTGACAGAAAAACTAGCTGCTTCTGACGGGAAATTGTTAACATTGACGAAAAACAAAATTTTATGTCTACGAGGTAGAATTTGTTATCTTTGATGGAAAACATGGTGCTATTAGAAAAATGTATTACTATTAATAAAGAACCTGTTACTTCTAAGAGAAATTTTATAGTTGTTGAGTAAATGTTTGTTAGTATTAAGGAAAAAAGGTTGTTACTTCAATGAGAAAAAAATGTGTTAGCGTTGAGGAAAACTTGCTTACTTCTGACAAAAAACTTGTTATCATAAACAAAAGAAAATTGTTACTTTAAAAGAAATTTTGTTATCTTGACTAGGAAAAAACTTACTATTATTACGAAAAAAAATTTCTTACGATTAAGAAAAAACAACTGTTATTTCCAAGAGATATTTGATGAAAATAAGTAAAAAACTTTGTTATATTAAAAGAAAAAGTTGTTTTTTTGAAGAAAAATTATTTTACTGTTAAGAATAACTTGCTATTTCTACGAAAAGAAAAAAACTTGTTATCATAAACATAAAATTAGTACTTCTAAGAAAGATTTTGTTATCTTTGACAAAAACTTGATACAAACTTAACGCAAAAATTATTATCACTGACGAAAAAAATTGCTATCTCTATAAGAAATTTGGTACCTTTGACGGGAAAAATTGGTAAATAATAGAAAAAAGTTGTTACTTTACGAAAAAAATCTGTTACTTCTAAGAGAAAATTTAATAGTTGTAAGTAAGAGTTTGCTTTTTATTAAGGAAGACGTGGTTACATCGATGAAAAAGTGTCTTTATGTTAGTCTGGTTAAGGAAAAAATTGCTACTTCTGACAGAAGATTTTGTTATCTGAAAAAAAGTTGTTACTTCTCATAGAAATTGCTATCTTTGACGAGAAAAAAATTGCTGGGTTAATATAGAAACAAAAATAAACTTGGTACTTCTGACACGAAAATTTGTTGCATGAACAGAAACTTTTACTTCTAAAAAAAAATTTATCTGTGACCCCAAAACTTGCTACTTCTAACGGCCAAAAATTTGTTATCACTGACGAAAAATTGTCTTACTCTTCTAAGAGACATTTGTTATCTTTGACAGAAAAACTTGGGTGCTAATTGAATTCTTTTTAAATGTATACTATATAGAAAAAACCCATGTGTGTTACTTTAGAGACAATTTGATAGTGTCTAGTAAATGTTTTTTGTTATTATTAGGAAAGAAAGTTGTTACTTAAGAGAAAAATTATAAATTAGTGTAAGTAAAAACTTGCTTTTATCTAACAGAACAGTGTGTTATCAAAGACGGAAAAATTATTATTTCTAAGAGAAATTTGGTGTTACTTTTGGGGATAATTTGTTGCTATTATAAAAAATTTGGTACTATTAAGAAAAAATCTGTTACTTCCAAAAGAAATTGTAATGTTTTGTAAAGTTTCTTAGTAATAAGGAAAAGGTTGTTACTTCGAAGTGAAATTTGTTACTGTTAAGAAAGAAAACTTGCTACTTCTGCAATAAAGTTGTCATCATAAATAATAAAATTGTTGCTTCTAAGAGTAATTCGTTATCTTTGACGGAAACTTGCTAGTTCTAACAGAAAGCTTGTTATCAATTACGAAAAATTGTTACTTCTAAGAGAATTTTTTTAATTTTGAAGGGGCGAATTTGCTGCTTGATAAAAAAATTATTAATATTAAGAAAATCTGTTATTTCCAAGTGAGTGTTGGTAGGTTAGTAAAAGTTGTTAGTATTAAGGAATTTAATATTGTAACTTCGATGAGAAAATTTTTGGTGCTCAAGAAAAACTTGCTGGCTTATAACAGAAAACTTGTATCATAAACACAAAAATTGTTACTTCTCAGAGAAATATCTTATCTTTGACGGTAAACTTGCATATTTAGAAAAAATTGTTGTTTACTATTATGTAAAAAAAAAACTGTTTCTTTCTTCAAGAGCAATTTGATGATATGTAGTAAAAGTTATTATTACCATTAAAGAAAAAGGTTCTTACTTCGAAGAGAATTATTCTTTTCTTTGAGAAAAATTTCTAAGACTCCAACTTCAGGGCCCAGTTCTTAAAGGTTCTTTTAACTAGATTTGTAATTTATAACCGATTTCAACTTTAGCTCCAGACATTTTATATAACCACTCCAGCTCTATTCAGCAAAAATTAATAGAATTCGAAACTTCAGAGCCTCCTTCTAATACGGGTCCTTTACTAGTTTTGTAATTTATAAGTGATTTCAAATCTAATACCTGGCGCTTTCAATACGATGACTAAAAAAAAAAAATTCCAATTCTGACGACCATTCAGTAAAAATTTACTAAAAGTATCAACTTCGGAGCCTCCTTCTAATAGGTTCCTTTAACTAGATTTTGTAATTTATAACCGAGTTGACTACACTCCAGAACATTTTCAATATTGCTACTTCACTCAACTGCTATTCAGCAAAAATAATAAAATTCCAACTTGAGAGCCTCCATCTAATGGCTCACTTTAACTACATTTGTAATTTATAAGCCATTCCATCTCTTATATTCCTGGTGCATTTCATACGCTTACTCCAAGTTTCGTCTACATTCAGCAAAAATTACTAGAAGTGTGTCACAGAATCAGTAAGAGTGTGGCATTGTGGCATGAATTGCTAGAGTATCAAACTCTAGCAAAGAAAGGGCGGACTTCTTTTTTGTTTCAGCAATATTCCGTTTAATGCGATTCTTACTTTATTATCGGAGCAAAAAGGTTAAAAATGTCCAAGAGGACGCTTAAGAGAATGGAGCCATATGAATGATGGAAGGGGGTTGGTGATGAGGGCTGTTTGTCATGTGCGAAACAGTGGCGAAGCACCCGACTAACAAACTCCATACATGTTTCCATTATAACGACTCCACTCCAACTCTATACAGCAATTCAAACTAATAAAATCGAACTTCAGAGCCTCCTTCTAATAGGTTCTTTTAACTTCATTAGTAATTTATAAGCGGATTTCATATTTTAATTCCTGGTGCTTTTCAATACACTGACTCCAGTTGTCATTCGACTCAATTCAGTACAAGAGCAAATATTAAAATGCTTTAGAGTTGCTAGAGCAGTGGCAAGATAGTTTTGACATCGTGGAATAATTTGCTTAGAGTATCAAAACTCTATCAAAGAAGGTGGCGACTTCCCCTTTCTAAAAAATGTACTGTTTGAATGCGATTCCACTCGGGCTTTAGCTTATACTTTTTCGGAGCGACAGATTGAAAACTCCTATGGTGGCTAAGATGGAGTTATGCTATACGTGTTGATGATTGGACTTGGGGGGAGTGATCACAAGCCTTGGTGACAAGTGAAAACACGGTGTCGCAACGCTTGACTAAAGCTGCCCAGGAAATATTTCAATATAGATGCTCCAACTCCACTCTACTCCTTTGCCAGAAGAAAATCGGACAATAATTTCCTTGAATAGAATTCCCCCCCCCGTTGCGCGTTTCGATATTTGAGGCGTTCCGATACTCGGGCCTAGAAAAATGAAAACATAAATTTAGGTATGAATGGAGCTAGACGGGGGGAATGCTTAGAGTGGAATATGTGGCTCCCCCCCCAAAGAACTAGTGAGTACGCACTTAAAAGTATTTTGATTTAGAATGAACCAAAAATCTCTTAAATTTAAGAGTGAAAGTGTTAAAAAGCAAACCTGTATTTTGGTTTATTTTTTAGGGGGGCTGAGACTTTTAAAACTATGGGGGGGAGGGAGCATGGTGCCTTAACAGACAAAAGGTAGATCTAGAAAAGTGAAATAGGCCATCCAAACGTTGAAAATGGTAGAAATATAACAATTATGCCATAAGGGGTAGGGAGGGCAAGAACTCTTGTAAAAATAAAGGGGGAGAGGGATATGGAACGCTGAAAAGACAAAGGTAGACTAGAGAAAGCGGAAACGACAGGAAAACTTTTTAATGTGGAAACTTTTTAAAAATTAAGGTGAGTAAGCCCTTAGTCCATAAAGTATAATTTGAAACAAGAAGTAATCTTACACGTGTCCCTAGGGGGTAGAATGGGGCCTTTGTCAGAGGGGTGGTGACGACAGAGCATTAATAGTGTGCCATTTGATGGTTTAAATGCTTGGGATATCAATCTCTAGCAATTGAAAGTGCCGATTTCACTGCTTTTCAAGTAAAAACAGTGTGTAACTTAAGATTACTTTGGCTTACTTTCTGAGGGAAAAGGCTGAAAATGTCCTAGGGGATTATAGATGAGCGACGGGGTGCACATGAATGAGGGGGGGGGGGTTAAGGTGTTTAATGCCGATGGTGCTGGAAGTGGTTGGTGAGGCATCATGATAGGCTTGTGGTTGCAAAAAACCTTGAATAAGCGGATTGAGGTATAATCTTTACTATACAAAAAAAGAGTGGAAAATGTCTTTAGGAATGATGAAAGGGGTGTCAAAGGGATGACAGTCCAAGTAGTGTCATTGTGTTGGGTTGTCCTATTGAGGTAATCATGTACGACAGCTTCAGAATTTAAGGGGGAAGGTGTTAAATGAGCTTTTTCTCATAGATGAGGGTTGAAAATTCTAACAATTATTTAAAGAGGAACGGTGTTTTAGATTTAAAAGTCCTTTCAAAAAGGGAACCCTCTTAAAACCACTTTAAAATATACACACGCATCATCATCTCATCCTCTCAAAATTGATTGTTACGGGACGGGGGGGGGGGCAGCCATAAATTGTCAGAATTTTGTAAAATTTCCATATGTTTAACTCAAAGAAATGGATATTTTCATTAAAATCCCTTCCTAGAATACTCATAAACCTATAATGTACCTCCTAATATCCCTTCTCGTCCACCACACGTAGCATCGCTGCTAGGTCCTATACCTATCTTCTATTCATGCGTGTTTTTGTAGATATGTGAGCTGTGATTAATTTTCTATCTTCTTACGTTTAATCTTCTTCAAAACTGGGTGGCATGTTATCAACTCGTCTGTCAGCTGGTGATCCTCTCCAGTTATAGGTTGTGCTTCGGTACATTCCAAAACTCTGAAAGTTTTTGTACCTTGTTAATACTCCAGTTAAGGCTTTTCTGCCCTTATAGCTTTTTTTTTAACATATTTCTCTATAGCTTGTGGAAACCGCCCAATTATACTAACCAATTGGTCATATTTGAATAATTGGCTCTGTAAAATCACAAACCAGATATAAAATAGTACGTAAACTCCAAAACAAATTAAGATATGCAATCACCTTTAAATTTTTGAAGCTTTTTCCGTAGTTAATTTCTGAATTGAAAAAAATGGTGGCCTAATCATTGTCAATCTCACCATACTTAGCGTTTTAAATTTGTGTTTCACTTATAATAAAGCTACATATCAATATGTTTAATGAAATTATGTATTCAATCATACTGCATTGAAACTACAGCTAACTGTATAAAGTTGTTAACTTCTAAATAAATAAATCGGTCTATTGTAACTTAGTTCCCGAAAGTTCTGTCATAACAAGGCTTTAAACTGGAACTTCTTCTGTGGTGAAAATGACTGGAATAGAGAATATGCACGCGTAGCTGAGTTGAAAAAAGAAGAGAAGAATCAAGTTTGGTTAATGCTAATAAAAATATAATAAGAATTGTATGAATATATAATATTTAGAAACAAATTTGGGGCTACATCTTTGCACTTTATGGGGGGGGGGGGTGAAGTAAAGTCAAAGTATATACTAAAACGTAACCCAACCTAACCTAGGTCCTTAAAGAACAAGGATTAGCGATAATGAAAAACTATGACATATTCTAAATAAGGAGTAGTAAAACAGAGATGAAAAAGAAGAAACAGAGGAGGAGGAACAGAGAAAAAAGAACAACTAGGAGAGAGCAAAGAGGGGGAAACAAATAGAGTAAGTACTCGGTAACAACAAAGCCACACAGCTGAATTGGGATATTCGCAACTCTTAGAATTAGATTGTGCATTCCAACTGCTAGCTCTTCCTGCATATTTGAGATATGCCCATTTTTGACAGCCAGGAAACAAATCAGTGGAAATTCAATTTAGTTTGTTATCCTCCTCAAACTCCATGATATTCACCTTAATACCCCTACCATTCTTACTATCTTCGCAGATTTTGCCCTTTTGACAATCTAGATGCCTAGAATGTCTGCCTGAGTATATTCGCTAATATCCCCCCTCGCTGTTTCGTCAACAGTTTTAACTTTTTACATTTGCAGTCTAGTTGTTTAAGGGATGACTTGTGTTGAACCCCCCTCCCTGGAAAATGCCCCTACAATGTCCCCTGGAAAAGTTCCTTCTATGGTAAATAGCCCCCAAGGGACCCCCCCATAAATCCCCCATCCTGGGAAATATCTACAAAAAAATAACCCCCCCCCCCCCCAACGGAAATGTGGATTTTGAAATCTGAAAATTTTTTTTTGAGTTGTTTTTTTTCTCATTTCGTTTATAAGTGCTTAGGAAAGGGAAAAAAGGAACGTACTACACCATATTATCTTAAACCTTGGAAAAAAAACCCAATCTGTAAAATGCTTACATTTGCTTTATATTTTCACCTTAGGGAAAAAGGAGGTTTAATTAACTGAAAGTCCTCAAATTTATTAACTGCAATTTTTGTGGCATATTATGGAAGAAGAATTGATGTTTTTTTGGCATGACGGAGAATGACTTATTTGGCATTTTTCCTTCTTAAAGCCTCACTGTGCCTAATAGCCAAATCTATTCCAACTGGACGTAACAAGCAACCCTAAACTGAGAAACGATCCCTACTATTATACATTATCTATAACTTGAAAAAACGCAAATCTGTTAAATGCATAAATTTGGCTTTATATTTTTGACATTAGGGGATACGAAGGTGAATTATAGTGGAAGTTTGCCCCTCCTCAATCTCTTTATCTTGAAGCTAAATTATTGAAGTTCCTTGCAACACACCTCTCATTCAAACACCAACGGCAGTTTTCTTTAAACAAAATCTGAGAGCAAAAGGCAAAGTCTTGGGTTAGAATATGGATTGAGAAGGGGTAGCCCGGGGAAATTTTAATTGATAGATAATCAAATTGAAAATTTTCTGTATGTTGTAGATTTTAACGTTGCCACCATATTTTCAGTCGAACAGTTTTTTCTTTAATTAATTTCCACTTGTCTTTAAATCATTCCAGGAGATCCCCTCCTCCTCTGTGAAAATTTCACTGAAAACTACTCCCATAAAAAATCCCTCCCTTTGAAAATACCCCGGAGGGAAATCCCTCTCTAAAAAATTTGCATATTGCCCTTAACAAATACTATGGGTGAACAGTTGGTATGTTTTTATCGAACCACTAGTCCTAGATGATTAAGAAAGGGCTCTTCTGAACATAAATTAAAAGTAACTTTTTGCCCCTTTTTAAGGTAATAATCCTCCGTTTTGATCTAAGACTATCTTCCTATCTTAAACGATGCCTCAATTATATTTCCCGAGGAATTGGTATTTTTTATGATAGATTCCGTATTTATACTCTTAAGCATGCCAAAACAGGTCTGAAGTTTTTTTTTTTTTCAAAAATAATCATGGTAATTAAAATAAAAAATAAAGCTGTTCCGTCCTCCCGCTTTATTTTCAAAAAGCGCCTTTCAGATCATAGAAATAAATAAAAAATACAATGGCAGTATTTTTGAAACAGCTTAGTCATCTAAATTTAAACGTTCAACCGGATTTTTTATTTGTCTTCTGATATCTTCAAAAACTTTTTTTTTCATTTATTTTCGAAAACGACTATTTGATTGAAACGAGTAAAATTGTATTTTTTGTCCAGATTACAGCCTATAAGGCCAATATGCTTAGGAAGGGTTGTAGATAGTGGTAATTTATTATTTGTAATACAGATATTAATTTTTTTTATTACTAAGAAACTGTTCTATGGTGTCCTTGTTTTTCATTTTAATACGTCCGTTCCTTGTTTTTAAAGAATCTTATCTGGAACCAAAAATCAGTTCATGTCATAACTAATGTTGATTCGTGTTGATCTTATTGACAAACGGGGTGTTTTCAAATCCTGGCTTTATTTATACGTTGAGATAACTTTCTGGCAAAGGTGTAAATCATGGCTCTAGCAGTGCTGCTACATATTAGAAGAGTGAACAACAGCCCATAGTACCAAAAGTTGAAAATCTCCATTTGAAAACAAAACTGTCTAGTGAAAAAAAAATTACCCATCTGACCTGCCTTCATGAATGGTAACTATTATTTTTGTTTGCTTTAAAAAATATACAACTGAAGCAAATTGAATCAAATTGAATGGGGAACCATTGGAAAACAGAAAGTAAAAATCCTTATTAAGGGAAAACCGTCCACTACTATTGAACCAAGGAATATCCTTTTTTTTGCATTAGAGGTACTGATCTTTCTCCTTTTTTTTTCAATGGTTTAAACCTGAACCCTGCAAAGAGATTTTTACTGCTCTTCATAAGCCTTTTTTTTAATTTCTATTTACGGTGTTTTTTCATAAATTCTGTCATTTTCAATTGCCATATGGCACTAAAAATGAACATTTTTTTTTTTTTGCGCTATGTCTCAAGTTATTACAAAGCTTGGCCGATTGGGCTACCACAGCTTTTTAGACTGATGTTTAAACGTCTCATTTGAAATATATCGCCTCATCGTTTACTGAGTTTTTATCAGTTCATACATTCTGTAAGTGGAGCGTGGTGGCACTATTGATTCAAGTAGGCCACTACAAGAATTTCCACGCGGCCAACTAACCAGATTAATATGGAATTATCAGCCAGCCCACTAGGATAAGAGCTCTTATCCCCTTGCACCTGTGGCAACGTGGTTAGCTGTTCTACCAGAGTCTTCTGACTCACGGCAAGCCTAGGAGATAGTATTGGATTTGAAAAGCGTGCCCTCTAACGGTCACACACCCCTTGTGTTT
>JAPEVW010001113.1:0-14594 GCA_027921565.1 Artemia sinica | reverse complement strand
TAATTACGCCACTTTAGACTACGTTAGGGGGGGGGGGGGGGTACTCTAAAAGTGCAATTCGGGTGACATTTTTGGAATAGAAAAGCCGGGCCAGACACATGGACATCATAGAGAGCTAATTATGAGCTCATTTATAAACAAATCTTCTTATAAATTCAACTTAATAAGGCAATCATAAAGTGCCATATGACACCCACAACGTGTACTTTTGTTAAAAAAACCTTCTTTTTTATTTAATATTCATCTTTAATATCTTAAATATTTAATATCATTTTTATTTAATTTCACGGGTTGAAACAAGAGTGACGCATGGAAAAATACCCGGGAAACCTATAATTTGGGTTATATATTTTTATAGTTGGGGGGGGGGGGGATGTGTGGGTACACTATAGTGCAGCTGCAGTAAAAATCTGTCAATACTAATTATTCTACACATTATGAAGCAGGTCTAAGAATTGTTTTTTAACATATTTCCTTCTCTAGCGCCTCTGTTCTATACGTCAAAGAACATTAAGGAGGGGAGCAATTTTTTTTCTTCTTTTTTTTTCCATGAAAATACCAAATAAAAATTTATTTTTTGAAATCAAGGAATGGGGGGAAATCCAGGAGGCAGATACCCCCCCCCCCCCCTGATTGGCACCACTGGAACTAGTTTCAATAGCACAAAATCGTAGCACCATTCAATACTCAGGATTTTAGATTCTTTGAACTCTGTAGGCTGGAATTCCTTCGGCACTTCCCTATGGGATAGCCTAGATCAAGTATCAAATAATTGCCTAATAGTAGATTGTATATATGGAATTCTTTGGATGCCCTAGGAAAACATTTCTATGGATGCTCTACACCTTTTTAAAGAGAGTGAATATCCTCTCACAAGAAAATACACTACAGTTTGACATGCACATTGCAAAAAGCGATCAAACCTATAAAGTGGTCAAACACGTTTTTGAAACTATAGTCGAGATTGTATAACACAATCAGACTGGTTTTTGCTATTGATATCAATTGCACAAGGAATTTCACAAGAATATACAATACAGTTTCACGTGCACATTGCAAAAAACGAGCAAACCTATAAAGTGGTCAAACACGTTTTGAAACTATAGTCGAGATTGTATAACAAACCAGACTGGTTTTTGAGGCAACACCCATTTTTAGGGCCAATCAGAGACAGCGGAGGTTACTACATATACGATAACTTGATTGGTAATTTGATTCAAATAAAAGGAGTGATTTTCATTCGCCCTTGAGATTTTGTATATAATGCTCATGCGTTACGATTAAGTTTTCACAAGGTTCTAACATACCAAGGATAAATGAAATATGCTTACGGCTCTAACAATTGTACTCTATGCTTGCTCAAAGACACGATTCGGCTTTCCCACTGGTACTTTATGGCGGGTTATCGACACTACCTAGTTTATTGCATGTATTAAATCATTATTTTTCTACGCGATGGAACAATAAACACATAAGTCATATCTTAAAAAAAAAGTGAAGACGGAGCATTTTAATAAAGTGTGTTCACATGACAATGTTATTGTAGCATTGAATGCCGACAATGAGAAGTATTTAAACTATGAAACAAGTACAAGTGGTAGCACTATTGGAAATGTATGCATGAATTGTCATGACAGTAAGGAATTAAATTTCTTTGGAGTACCGAAAAAATTCAACTCTTATGTTGGTGAATATGCAAGATTGAGATCTCCAGAGATGATTGCACTTAAAGAGAATGCCAACATAAAAATAATAATTGATGTTAGATGACAACACCTTGCTACTGTTGCAGGCAACACATTACCTGCTGATTCATCCTATCGTCATCTTTCGGGTATTAGCATTCAACGGAAGATCAAAAACGAAAGGCCTACTCTTCTACTAATATCATAAACCATATCTTGTCTACGTGCCAAAACTGTTACATGTGTAAAAATAATGTGATAATAGACAATGAAATTACCAGAAAAATAAAAACGGCATTGGTAGAAAATATCACTATGGAATATAAAGATGAATCGATGAAAAACAAAGTACCAGCAAACGTTACTGCCATTGGTCAAACAGTCAATGAACCAAATAATACCAAAGACGAAAAGCATACTGATCCTGTCGATGACACACCAGTAAAAATTGTGTATGACTCAAAATGGAATAATGATTATTCTACTGATTACGAACTCAGAGAAGACAATAACTACAATATCAAGAGAGAACATGCTAAACTATTTTATGGAACGGATTAAAAAATGTGCATCTTTTTTCGGATATGCTGGATAAAATTGACAAAAGCTAAGTATCAGATGGAATATAAATGCTTTATCAACATCATTATTCGGATATGACGGATAAAATGGACAAAATCTAAGTATCAGAGTGATTAAATGCTTTATCAGCATCCTTTGTTGGATATCTCGGATAAAATCTCAGTATCAGAGTGATTAAATTCTATATCAACATCCCTTTCTCGGATACATGGAATAAAATTGATAAAATCTAAGTATCAGAGTGAATAAATGCTTTATCAACATCCTCTAAATGCATTATCAACATCATTTATTGGATATGTCAGTTAAAATTGACATGTCGGATAAAATTGACAAAATCTAAGTGTCAGAGTGAATAATTTTTTTCTCAACATCTTTTGTCAGATACATCGAATATAATTGACAAAATCTAAGTGTTAGAGTGAATAATTTTTTTATCAACATCCTCTGTCAGATACATCGGATAAAATTGACAAAATCTAAGTATCAGAGTGAATAAATGTTTTTAATCAAAATCATTTGTCGGATATGTCGGACAAAATTTTTTTATCAAGGAAATATCTGAATGCGTTTAAGGTATAGTACGAATGGCTTGCAAAAAACACGAAAATACTATCAGAATGAATAAATTCTTTATCAACATCCGTTGTTGGATGTCATTATGAAAAAAAAATTGTAAGTAAGTAAGTAAGTAAGTAAGTAACAAACTCTTTCTTGAATTCATCTCTGGATACACAATACAGAAATTTAGTTCAGGAAATTATGAAAAAAATTGAACAAATTCATTATTAACATTCATTATCGATTGATGTCGCTTCCTAGACAGACAATACAGCAATTTCACAAAATCTAAGTATAGGGGTGATTAAATTCTATATCAACATCCATTTCTCGGATACATCGGACAAAATTGACAGAATCTAAGTGTCAGAGTGAATAATTTTTTTTTATCAACATCTAAGTATCAGAGTAATCTTATAAGTATCACACAATCTAAGTATCAGAGTGACTAAATTCTATATCAACATCCTTTTCTCGGATACATAGGATAAAATTGACAAATTCTAAGTGTTAGAGTGAATAAATTTTTTTATCAACATCCTTTGCCAGATACATCGGATAAAATTGACAAAATCCAAGTATCAGAGTGAATAAATTCAATATCAACATCCTTTGTCGGATATGTCGCATAAAATTGACAAAATCTAAGAATCAGAGTGAATATTTTTTTTTTAACAACATCCTTTGCCAGATACATCGAATAAAATTGATAAAATATAAGTGTCAGAGTGAATAAATTTTTTCAACAACATCTTTTGTCAGATACATCGAATATAATTGACAAATCTAAGTGTTAGAGTGAATAATTTTTTTATCAACATCCTCTGTCAGATACATCGGATAAAATTGACAAAATCTAAGTATCAGAGTGAATAAATGCTTTATCAATATCATTTGTCGGATATGTCGGACAAAATTTTTTTATCAAGGAAATATCTGAATGCATTTAAGGTATAGTACGAATGGCTTGCAAAAAACACGAAAATACTATCAGAATGAATAAATTCTTTACCAACATCCTTTGTTGGTTATGTCATTATGAAAAAAAATTGTAAGTAAGTAAGTAACAAACTCTTTCTTGAATTCACCTCTTGGATACACAATACAGAAATTTAATTCAGGAAATTATGAAAAAAAAAATTAACAAATTCATTATTAACATTCATTATCGATTGATGTCGCTTTCCTAGACAGACAATACAGCAATTTCACAAAATCTAAGTATAGGAGTGAATAAATTCTATATCAACATCCATTTCTCGGATACATAGGAAAAAGTTGACAAAATCTAAGTATTAGAGTGAATAAATTTTTCATCAACATCTTTTGTCAGATACATTGGATAAAATTGACAGAATCTAAGTGTCAGAGTGAATAATTTTTTTTATTAACATCCTTTGTCAGATACACCAAATGAAATTGACAAAATCTAAATTTCAGAATGAATAAATGCTTTAACAACATCCTTTATCGGATATGTCGGATAAAATTGACAAAATCTAAGTATCAGAGTGACTAAATTCTATATCAACATCCTTTTCTCGGATACATAGGAAAAAATTGACAAATTCTAAGTGTTAGAGTGAATAAATTTTTTTATCAACATCCTTTGCCAGATACATCGGATAAAATTGACAAAATCTAAGTATCAGAGTGAATAAATTTATTATCAACATCCTTTGTCGGATATGTCGGATAAAATTGACAAAATCTAAGTATCAGAGTGAATAATTTTTTTTAACAACATCTTTTGCCAGATACATCGAATAAAATTGATAAAATATAAGTGTCAGAGTGAATAAATTTTTTTATCAACATCCTTTGTCAGATACATCAAATAAAATTTACAAAAGCTAAGTATCAGAGTGATATACTTTTTTTATCAACATTCTTTGCCAGATACATCGAATAAATATTGATAAAATATAAGTGCCAGAGTGAACAACCTTTTTTATCAACATCCTTTGTCAGATACATCGAATAAAAATTGACAAAATCTAAATATCAGAATGAACAAATGCTTTAACAACATCCTTTATCGAACATGTCGGATAAACCAACATGTCGGATATTGACCAAATCTAAGTATCAGTGTGATTAAATTCTACATCAACATCCTTTTCTCGGATACAGATTAAAATTGACAAAATCTAAGTGATAGAGTGAATATTTTTTTTTTATCAACATCCTTTGCCAGTTACATCGGATAAAATTGACAAAATCTAAGTGTCAGAAAGAATAAATTCATTATCAACATCCGTTGTCGGATATGTCGGATAAAATTGATAAAATCTCTAAGTATCAGAGTGATTAAATTCCATATCAACATCATTTTCTCGGATACATGGGATAAAATTGACAAAATCTAAGCATCAGAGTGAATAAATTCTTTATCATCGTCCTTTAAATGCATTATCAACATCATTTGTCGGCTATATCGGATAAAATTGACAAAATCTAAGTATCAGATTGATTAAATTCTATATCAACATCCCTTTCTCGGGTACATGGGATAAAATTGACAAATCTAAGCATCAGATTGATTTAATTCTATATCAACATCCCTTTCTCGGGTACATGGGATAAAATTGACAAAATCTAAGTACCAGAGTGAATAATTTATTTTTTATCAACATCTTTTATCAGTTACAACAATAATAATTAACAAAATCTAAATATCAGAGTGAATAAATGCTTTTTCAGCATCCTTTGTCGGATATTTTGAATAAAATTGACAAAATCTGTATTCATTATCAACATCATTTGTCGGATATGTCGGATAATAAAACTGACAGAATCTAAGTATCAGAGTGATTAAATTTAATATCAACATCCCTTTCTCGGATACATGGGATAAAATTGACGAAATATAAGTATCAGAGTGAATAATATATTTTTTATCAACATCTTTTATCAGTTCCAACAATTATAATTAACAAAATCTAAATACCAGAGTGAATAAATGCTTTTTCAGCATCCTTTGTCGGCTGTGGTGAATAAAATTGACAAAATCTAAATTAATTATCAACATCCTTTGTCGGATATGTCGGATAAAACTGACAGAATCTAAGTATCAGAGTGATTAAATTCCATATCAACATCGTTTTCTCGGGTACATGGGATAAAAATTGACAAAATTTAAGTATCAGAGTGAATAAAATGCTTTATCAACATCCTTGAAATGCATTATCAACATCATTTGTCGGCTATATCAGATAAAATTGACAAAATCTAAGTCTCAGATTGTTTAAATTCTATATCAACATCCCTTTCTCGAATACTTGGGATAAATTTGACAAAATCTATGTATCAGAGTTATTAAATTCTATATCAACATCCTTTTCTCAGATACATGGGATAAAATCGAAAAAATCTAAGTATCAGCGTGAATAAATGCTTTACCAATATCCCTTAAATGCATTATCAACATCACATGTCAGATACATCGGATAAAATTGACAAAATCTAAGTACCAGAAAGAATAAATTCGTTTTCAAAGTTTTCATCGGATACATCAGATAAAAAGTCATAAAATCCAAGTTCTATTCACTTTCACTTCATGCGTCATTACGTCGAATTTAGGTTAGACCGGTTATAGATGGCAGCAGTGCCACTGGGAAAGCACCTCGGAAATATCAAAACCATAGGTTAGGTTAGGTTAGCTTATTTGCGCGCACGTAAGATTTTGTCAATTTTATCCGACATATCCGATAAAGGATGTTGTTAAAGCATTTATTCATTCTGATATTTAGATTTTGTCAATTTTTATTCGATATATCTGACAAAGGATGTTGATAAGAAAAAGTTTGTTCACACTGGCACTTATATTTTATCAATTTTTATTCGATGTATCTGGCAAAGGATGTTGATAAAAAAATCATTAACTCTGATACTTAGATTTTGTCAATTTTATTTGATGTATCTGACAAAGGATGTTGATAAAAAAAAAAGTTATTCACTCTGACACTTATATTTTATCAATTTTATTCGATATATCTTGCAAAGGATGTGCATAAAAAAAAATTATTCACTCTGATACTTGGATTTTGTCAATTTTATCCGACATATCCAACAAAGGATGTTGATAATGAATTTATTCATTCTGAAATTTAGATTTTGTCAATTTTATTTGATGTATCTGACAAAGGATGTTGATAAAAAAAATTTATTCACTCTGACACTTAGATTCTGTCAATTTTTTCCTATGTATCCGAGAAAAGGATGTTGATATAGAATTTAGTCATTCTGATACTTAGATTTTGTCAATTTTATCCGACATATCCGATAAAGGATGTTGTTAAAGCATTTATTCATCTGAAATTTAGATTTTGTCAATTTTATTTGATGTATTTGACAAAGGATGTTGATAAAAAAAATTATTCACTCTGACACTTATATTTTATCAATTTTATTCGATGTATCTTGCAAAGGATGTTGTTAAAAAAATTTATTCACTCTGACACTTATATTTTTATCAATTTTATTCGATGTATTTAGCAAAGGATGTCATTAAAAAAATTATTCACTCTGATACTTAGATTTTGTCAATTTTATCCGACATATCCGACAAAGGATGTTGATAATGAATTTATTCACTCTGATACTTAGATTTTGTCAATTTTATCCGATGTGATCTGGCAAAGGATGTTGATAAAAAAATTTATTCACTCTAACACTTAGAATTTGTCAATTTTATCCTATGTATCCGAGAAAAGGATGTTGATATAGAATTTAGTCACTCTGATACTTAGGTTTTGTCAATTTTATTTGACATATCCGATAAAAGATGTTGCTAAAGCATTATTCATCTGAAATTTAGATTTTTTCAATTTTATTTGATGTATCTGACAAAGGATGTTGATAAAAAAAAATTATTCACTCTGACACTTAGATTCTGTCAATTTTATCCGATGTATCTGACAAAAGATGTTGATAAAAAAAATTTATTCACTCTAACGCTTAGATTTTGTCAACTTTTTCCTATGTATCCGAGAAATGGATGTTGATATAGAATTTAATCACTCCTATACTTAGATTTTGTGAAATTGCTGTATTGTCTGTCTAGGAAGCGACATAAAATCGATAATGAATGTTAATAATGAATTTGGTCATTTTTTTCATAATTTCCTGAATCAAATTTATGTATTGTGTATCCAAGAGGTGAATTCAAGAAAGAGTTTGTTACTTACTTACTTACAATTTTTTTTTTCATAATGACATATCCAACAACGGATGTTGATAAAGAATTTATTCATTCTGATAGTATTTTCGTGTTTTTTGCAAGCCATTCGTACTATACCTTAAATGCATTCAGATATTTCCTTGATAAAAAAATGTTGTCCGACATATCCGACAAATGATGTTGATAAAGCATTTATTCACTCTGATACCAAGATTTTGTCAATTTTATCCGATGTATCTGACAGAGGACGTTGATAAAAAAATTATTCACTCTAACACTTAGATTTTGTCAATTATATCCGATGTATCTGAAAAAAGATGTTGTTAAAAAAAATGTATTCATTCTGACACTTATATTTTATCAATTTTATTCGATGTATCTGGCAAAGGATGTTGTTAAAAAAAAAACTATACCCTCTGATACTTAGATTTTGTCAATTTTATCCGAAATATCCGACAAAGAATGTTGATATTGAATTTATTCACTCTGATACTTAGATTTTGTCAATTTTATCTGATGTATCTGGCAAAGGATGTTGATAAAAAAAATTTATTCACTCTAACGCTTAGAATTTGTCAATTTTATCCTATGTATCCGAGAAAAGGATGTTGATATAGAATTTAGTCACTCTGATACTTAGATTTTGTCAATTTTATCCGACATATCCGATAACGGATGTTGTTAAAGCATTTATTCATTCTGAAATTTAGATATTGTCAATTTTATTTGATTTATCTGACAAAGGATGTTGATAAAGAAAATTATTCACTCTGACACTTAGATTCTGTTAATTTTATATTCGATGTATCTGACAAAAGATGTTGATAAAAAAAAATTTATTCACTCTAACCCTTAGATTTTGTCAACTTTTCCTATGTATCCGAGAAATGGATGTTGATATAGAGTTTAATCACTCCTATACTTAGATTTTGTGAAATTGCTGTATTGTCTGTCTAGGAAGCGACATCAATCGATAATGAATGTTAATAATGAATTTGTTCAAATTTTTTTTAATAATTTCCTGAATTAAATTTCTGTATTGTGTATCCAAGAGGTGAATTCAAGAAAGAGTTTGTTACTTACTTACTTACTTACTTATTTACAATTTTTTTTCATAATGACATATCCAACAACGGATGTTGATAAAGAATTTATTCATTCTGATAGTATTTTCGTGTTTTTGCAAGCCATTCGTACTATACCTCAAACGCAATCAGATATTTCCTTGATAAAAAAGTTTTGTCCGACATATCCGACAAATGATGTTGATAAAACATTTATTCACATCTGATACTTAGATTTTGTCAATTTTATCCGATGTATCTGACAGAGGATGTTGATAAAAAAATAATTCACTCTAACACTTAGATTTTGTCAATTATATTCGATGTATCTGACAAAAGATGTTGAGAAAAAAAATTATTCACTCTGACACTTAGATTTTGTCAATTTTATCCGACATGTCAATTTTAACTGACATATCCGATAAATGATGTTCATAATGCCTTTAGAGGATGTTGATAAAGCATTTATTCACTCTGATACTTAAATTTTATCATTTTTATCCCATGTATCCGAGAAAGGGATGTTGATATAGAATTTAATCACTCTGATACTTAGATTTTATCCGAGATATCCAACAAAGGATGCTGATAAAGCATTTAATCACTCTGATACTTAGATTTTGTCTATTTTATCCGTCATATCCGACAAATGATGTTGATAAAGCATTTATTCAATATGATACTTATATTTGGTCAATTTTATCCAGCATATCCGACAAAGGATGCACATTTTGAATCCGTTCCATAAAATAGTTTACCATGTTCTCTCTTGATATTGTAGTTATTGTCTTCTCTTAGTTCGTATTCAGTAGAATAATCATTATTCCATTTTGAGTCATACACAATTTTACTGGTGTGTCATCGACAGGCTCAATATGCTTTTCGTCTCTGTTATTATTTGGTTCATTGACTGTTTGATCAATGGCACTTATATTTTATCAATTTCTATTCGATGTATCTGGCAAAGGATGTTGATAAAAAAATCATTAACTCTGATACTTAGATTTTGTCAATTTTATTTGATGTATCTGACAAAGGATGTTGATAAAAAAAAAGTTATTCACTCTGACACTTATATTTTATCAATTTTATTCGATATATCTTGCAAAGGATGTGCATAAAAAAAAATTATTCACTCTGATACTCGGATTTTGTCAATTTTATCCGACATATCCAACAAAGGATGTTGATAATGAATTTATTCATTCTGAAATTTAGATTTTGTCAATTTTATTTGATGTATCTGACAAAGGATGTTGATAAAAAAAATTTATTCACTCTGACACTTAGATTCTGTCAATTTTATCCTATGTATCCGAGAAAAGGATGTTGATATAGAATTTAGTCATTCTGATACTTAGATTTTGTCAATTTTATCCGACATATCCGATAAAGGATGTTGTTAAAGCATTTATTCATCTGAAATTTAGATTTTGTCAATTTTATTTGATGTATTTGACAAAGGATGTTGATAAAAAAAATTATTCACTCTGACACTTATATTTTATCAATTTTATTCGATGTATCTTGCAAAGGATGTTGTTAAAAAAATTTATTCACTCTGACACTTATATTTATCAATTTTATTCGATGTATTTAGCAAAGGATGTCATTAAAAAAATTATTCACTCTGATACTTAGATTTTGTCAATTTTATCCGACATATCCGACAAAGGATGTTGATAATGAATTTATTCACTCTGATACTTAGATTTTGTCAATTTTATCCGATGTATCTGGCAAAGGATGTTGATAAAAAAATTTATTCACTCTAACACTTAGAATTTGTCAATTTTATCCTATGTATCCGAGAAAAGGATGTTGATATAGAATTTAGTCACTCTGATACTTAGGTTTTGTCAATTTTATTTGACATATCCGATAAAAGATGTTGCTAAAGCATTTATTCATCTGAAATTTAGATTTTTTTTCAATTTTATTTGATGTATCTGACAAAGGATGTTGATAAAAAAATTATTCACTCTGACACTTAGATTCTGTCAATTTTATCCGATGTATCTGACAAAAGATGTTGATAAAAAAATTTATTCACTCTAACCGCTTAGATTTTGTCAACTTTTTCCTATGTATCCGAGAAATGGATGTTGATATAGAATTTAATCACTCCTATACTTAGATTTTGTGAAATTGCTGTATTGTCTGTCTAGGAAGCGACATAAATCGATAATGAATGTTAATAATGAATTTGGTCATTTTTTTTTCATAATTTCCTGAATCAAATTTATGTATTGTGTATCCAAGAGGTGAATTCAAGAAAGAGTTTGTTACTTACTTACTTACAATTTTTTTTTTCATAATGACATATCCAACAACGGATGTTGATAAAGAATTTATTCATTCTGATAGTATTTTCGTGTTTTTTGCAAGCCATTCGTACTATACCTTAAATGCATTCAGATATTTCCTTGATAAAAAAATGTTGTCCGACATATCCGACAAATGATGTTGATAAAGCATTTATTCACTCTGATACCAAGATTTTGTCAATTTTATCCGATGTATCTGACAGAGGACGTTGATAAAAAAATTATTCACTCTAACACTTAGATTTTGTCAATTATATCCGATGTATCTGAAAAAAGATGTTGTTAAAAAAATGTATTCATTCTGACACTTATATTTTATCAATTTTATTCGATGTATCTGGCAAAGGATGTTGTTAAAAAAAAAACTATACCCTCTGATACTTAGATTTTGTCAATTTTATCCGAAATATCCGACAAAGAATGTTGATATTGAATTTATTCACTCTGATACTTAGATTTTGTCAATTTTATCTGATGTATCTGGCAAAGGATGTTGATAAAAAAATTTATTCACTCTAACGCTTAGAATTTGTCAATTTTATCCTATGTATCCGAAAAGGATGTTGATATAGAATTTAGTCACTCTGATACTTAGATTTGTCAATTTTATCTGACATATCCGATAACGGATGTTGTTAAAGCATTTATTCATTCTGAAATTTAGATTTTGTCAATTTTATTTGTTTATCTGACAAAGGATGTTGATAAAAAAAATTATTCACTCTGACACTTAGATTCTGTTAATTTTATTCGATGTATCTGACAAAAGATGTTGATAAAAAAAATTTATTCACTCTAACCCTTAGATTTTGTCAACTTTTTCCTATGTATCCGAGAAATGGATGTTGATATAGAGTTTTAATCACTCCTATACTTAGATTTTGTGAAATTGCTGTATTGTCTGTCTAGGAAGCGACATCAATCGATAATGAATGTTAATAATGAATTTGTTCAAATTTTTTTAATAATTTCCTGAATTAAATTTCTGTATTGTGTATCCAAGAGGTGAATTCAAGAAAGAGTTTGTTACTTACTTTCTTACTTACTTATTTACAATTTTTTTTTTTCATAATGACATATCCAACAACGGATGTTGATAAAGAATTTATTCATTCTGATAGTATTTTCGTGTTTTTGCAAGCCATTCGTACTATACCTCAAACGCAATCAGATATTTCCTTGATAAAAAAAAGTTTTGTCCGACATATCCGACAAATGATGTTGATAAAACATTTATTCACTCTGATACTTAGATTTTGTCAATTTTTATCCGATGTATCTGACAGAGGATGTTGATAAAAAAATAATTCACTCTAACACTTAGATTTTGTCAATTATATTCGATGTATCTGACAAAAGATGTTGAGAAAAAAAATTATTCACTCTGACACTTAGATTTTGTCAATTTTATCCGACATGTCAATTTTAACTGACATATCCGATAAATGATGTTCATAATGCCTTTAGAGGATGTTGATAAAGCATTTATTCACTCTGATACTTAAATTTTATCAATTTTATCCCATGTATCCGAGAAAGGGATGTTGATATAGAATTTAATCACTCTGATACTTAGATTTTATCCGAGATATCCAACAAAGGATGCTGATAAAGCATTTAATCACTCTGATACTTAGATTTTGTCTATTTTATCCGTCATATCCGACAAATGATGTTGATAAAGCATTTATTCAATATGATACTTATATTTTGTCAATTTTATCCAGCATATCCGACAAAGGATGCACATTTTGAATCCGTTCCATAAAATAGTTTACCATGTTCTCTCTTGATATTGTAGTTATTGTCTTCTCTTAGTTCGTAATCAGTAGAATAATCATTATTCCATTTTGAGTCATACACAATTTTACTGGTGTGTCATCGACAGGCTCAATATGCTTTTCGTCTTTGTTATTATTTGGTTCATTGACTGTTTGATCAATGGCAGTAACGTTTGCTGGTACTTTGTTTTTTCATCGATTCATCTTTATATTCCATACCGATATTTTCTACCAATGCCCTTTTTATTTTTCTGGTAATTTCACTGTCTATTATCACATTATTTTTTATACATGTAACAGTTTCGGCACGTAGACAAGATATGGTTTATGATATTAGTAGAAGAGTAGGCCTTTCTTTTTTGATCTACTGTTGAATGCTAATACCCGAAAGCTGACGATAGGATGTATCAGCAGGTAATGTGTTACCTGCAACAGTAGCAAGGAGTTGTCATCTAACATCAACGACTATTTTTATGTTGGCATTCTCTTTGAGTGCAATCATCTCTGGAGATCTCAATCTTGCATATCCACCAACATAAGATTTGAATTTTTTTCTGTACTCCAAAGAAATTTAATTCCTTACTGTCATGACAATGCATGCATACATTTCCAATAGTGCTACCACTTGTACTTGTTTCATAGTATAAATACTTCTCATTGTCGGCATTCAGTGCTAAAATAACATTGTCATGTGAACACACTTTATTAAAATGCACCATCTTCACTTTTTTTTTAAAGATATGACGTATGTGTTTATCGTTCCATCGCGTAGAAAAATAATGATTTAATACATGCATAAACTAGGTAGTGTCGATAACCCGCCATAAAATACCAGTGGGAAAGCCGCATCGTGTCTCTGAGCAAGCATAGAGTACAATTGTTAGAGCCATAAGCATATTTTATTTATCCATGGTATGTTAGAACCTTATGAAAATTTAATCGTAACGCATGAGCATTATATACAAAATCTCAAGGGCGAGTGAAAATCACTCCTTTTATTTGAATGCAATTACCAATCAAGTTATCGTATATGGAGTAACCTCCGCTGTCTCTGATTGGCCCTAAAAAATGGGTGTTGCCTCAAAAAACCAGTCTGGTTGTGTATAAAATCTCGACTATAGTTTCAAAACGTGTTTGACCACTTATAGGTTTGCTTGCTTTTGCAATATGCATGTCAAACTGTAGTGTATATTCTTGTGAGAGGATACTCACTCTCTTTGAAAAGGTGTAGAGCATCCATAGAAATGTTTTCCTAGGGCATCCATAGAATTCCAAATATACAATCTACTCCTAATCTAGCTTAAAACGCAAAATCAACATACCATAGTCTAATTCAGATATTGAAAACAGTTAAACTTGTTACTCACTATAATGTAGTCAAGCACTAGACGTCTAGACGTGCCAGCAAGAGC
>JAPEVW010001112.1:0-14762 GCA_027921565.1 Artemia sinica | reverse complement strand
GCTCTTATAAAACTTATAATCTTAACAGCATTACATCAGCACATCGTTCAAGTTAAGGTGCTAATTATATTTTTGCTCAAGGGGGTCTCTCGATAGAAATAACGCAGTGATTAAAAGTTATAATGGTCAAAATGAGTAGTCTTTAAAAAATTGAAATTTGAAACCGATGTTTTTGACCGTACATCGCTCCTTTGGTACTATCTGTGCATATTCCACAGCAAATTCTTCTATTCCTAGCCCATCAGTCGTTAAAAAACAAATTCAATGCAACGTTACATAACGTACATGTTTCTTCCCTGTAGTATGTTATACATATTGACTTTACAATCACATCTTGCGACCCCTATGATTTTTTGCCGAACCCCGAACCCCACTAGGGGGTCGCGACCCATAGTTTAAGGAAGGCCTGCTGTAGACTAATCATACCTTAGATTACACAGGAAACCGCATTGCTATTGTACACCTTAGTGAGAAACCTTATTATAATGCACTTAACATTAATTTGCATTATTATATATTTTATTTTAAAATATATTTTTTGAATTTCTCAAGACCAAACTAAACAACAATCGTGTCTACTATTCGAAGAAAATTGAAAATATATTTTTATTTTATATATTGTTGAAACTTGGTTGGTTCGCGCCACTGACATTTGGCCATTTCAGTCCAAGACGAGCTGACAATGCAGACGATTATGTCATTGTCCGTCGTTTTGTGCCATTGTGTTTTTTGACATCGTTTTGTTGTGGGTCTAACTGTATATATCGCTCGAAAACAACGAGCCTACCCGAAAAATGCTGAACCCGGGACCCGGGACCTGAAGTCTCCGACCTGCTTTTACGATGCTCTACCCAGAAATGGTATTTTATTCCCTTCTTGTTTTAATGTAATGCTGGTCTTGGTTGGTAGTGCTGTGTGCACGATTGTTAGTGCGTTGCCCATTATGGTTAAGTACCAACAACATCAATAGAAAACACTTTTTGTCCCGGTACCTTTCTTAGCCTGGTTGTACCTAAAAACCGCATCTTTCTAAGATTTTTCTCTCGTTATTTCAAAATTATAAGTTTTTAGAGTGTAGCCCCACGTTTCGTCAGTGTTGCCACATGAACCGCAGTAAAAATTGTAGCTAATTAGTTAAATTTCTCACCTTTTGCGTTTTCGACATTAATAATATTACACTACACAAAATAATTTTTGATCCCAAAATACCTACACTTCAGAAAGCCAATACCTTCCTAAGCTGATTGATGATTTGTTTTTTGTTTTTTTGTTTTTCATCTAAAGGTTTTTGTATATTTGATGTCCACTTTATATATATATATATTATATATATATATATCTATAAGAATATATATATATATTATATTATCTATATATATATATATCTATATATATATATATATAGTATATATATACAAAGGTATTCATGTCACATTTTCAAGGACGAGCGAGTGGGTAATCAAAAGCTCCATATTTTCCTGTGTGTCTGCTATTTTCCTATAGAGGCATAAAACCCTTAAAAAAAAAGTTTGCTTAAAACGCTTGAAAAATATTCTAAAATGAGATGTTGCCACCCTCCTATTACGAGTTTAACCTCATCTTTTAAATAGAAACCCTGCTATTTTCAAATATTACTTTTCTTCTTTTGACCTAATGCTTTCAAAAATTGGTGTGCTTATTTGTTGTATTTTTGCGCCTAGTTTGTTTAGCATTATTGATAATACCGATGACCAAACTTTCAGTGGGCATAAGTTTTAGAACTTTAGTGCTTAAAGTAAACTTCAGCGTATGAGAAATAGCGGAAGTTGTGATGGATTCCTTCCCCCTTTTGTATTAGAGTTTTTTTTTCTGTCGTTAGTGTTAACATCGCTATTTGCTTTCAGTTCAAAAAAGCTTTTTTTTTTGTTAAATTATGCCCGTCTTTTATGTCACTTATAATAATTAAATTAAAGATTATACAACTACTGTTACTGCTTTGTTGTACCATCATGCTAGATTTGTCTTCAGAAAAAGTGTTGGAATAAGACTTTTCGATAATCTCAACCAAAAAGCCTGTCTCATAATTTTTGTATGTAAGTTGACAAATGTTCCCTATTTGGGCCCTAACTTCCCTTTCTGGGGGTTTTTAAAAAAAAAACAAAATAGTTTAAGACAGTGTGGCATATTTTGGCAATCTATTTATTTATTTATTACTATTAATGTATAACAGCTATTAGAGTAATGACATATATGGGAAAAATGAAGAAAAATCCCAAATCCATTTCCGTAGATAAATAGCCTCAAGAGTTTAGTTAAGAATTGCCATATTGGTTGTTTTCGTCCCATTTTCACAATAAGGTTGACATATTTTTAAAGCAAAAGCTAGAGGAGTGTCCTATGTTCATTAGAAATACATGCAGTTTCCAGGATGTTAATACTAAGTATCTATGACTAGATCATACTTTTACATGGGGCCAAGTTTGAAAATTATATTCTTTCTCAGTTTATCAACAGATGCTCTTTAATTGAAACAAAAGACGTTTTGTAATCTTTATGCGTTTAAAGGGAAATGTAAACATTCGGACTTCGTTTCTAGTTAGAAATAATATTGGATGAAGAATATAGTAGAAAATGAAGATATAAATAACAAGAGATGCAACAGCTTAACCTTGAATTTGGGCCTTTTCTACATGGGTTGACGCCAAGGAACTTTCAGTAAACCCTGCACCAAGTCCATAGAATTCTGTAAAGATTCTCCAGACTTAAGTGATTGGACATAGGGCGTTTCCGTCGACTTTTCAATTGCTGCGTCTTTTTTTTATATATAGGAACAGGCACCAAGCTTGTCACCCAACCTTGTGAGAGCGGGAATCGAACCCGGGGCCCCGTATTCCAGTATTACTAAAATATCGAATCGAAAAAAGAGAAAGCCCTAGTTTTCCCCAGTCTACAATTACAGAGGAATATCCGGCGTCAGTTTTATTTGATCTAGTTTTGCAGTTATATATTAAATAAAGTGGGAAGCGATATTTTTTGTTCGTTTTAAGTATCAATTTGCTCTGTACATTAATTTGAAAACTCAGCCGTTTGTTATTAAAATGATTCATTTATTAAAAGGCTACAACATCAGAACCGTTCCCTCAATCCACACTGCTGCCAAAACTATTTGTTTGGGTCTTAAAACTATCATAAGCTTGTGTCCACCGTCCTAATATTGCTAGCTAATAATGTTGTTAAAAATAATCTTTTAATTTGAACCTGTTGAGAACATTAATTTTGTCTTGCAAAATTTTGTCCCAGCATTTGTGAAGCATATAGTTCGGGATGAAATGCAAAGTGGAACTCTGAAATATAAATTAGTTAAGGATGCTTCTCTTTTCTAGGATGGTAATTATAGTAAATCCCAGTCCATACCTCCATCCTCAGTATAGTAATAGTGATCACTCTGATAGTGAAAGCCTCCGCGATAGCGGTACTGGAGACAAGTGGCTCGGGACGAAGTGACGGGGAACCCGAGATGAAATTCATCTAGATCATGAGAGTTGCATCTTTGATTGCGTGGCTCTAGTCTACGAAAGTCTTACAACCCGACAAATGTGAGCTTAGTTGTGACACCTCGGAATTCGAATTATAGTAGTAAGCCTGAGTGTTCGACCGAGGCATGTACGAACTTTAAGTACATTTCAGCCAGTTTGCTCTCCTCGTCCTCCTCAGTTTATGCTCAAGTAATATGAAGAGGTGATAAATTTTACTGGACAATCCATTAAGTCAAGCTGCCAGATGAGGGAGAGGAGGGTAGGTTGCTATATGCTATGGACATAGCTAAAGTGTAACTTAAATGAAAGATCTTGTCAGGTGTGATCCATGGTGTTTGATGCATTGAATACATAATACCGAGGGGTGGCCATTGAAGTTATCGTTTATAGGCAGCCCAAATAGAGTTTATACTATTTTTGAAGTTCCTGAGCACTTCTGAATTCCTGTCTGGATCAAGCTAGTCTATTATTTTCCAGTCTTAAATACTAAATTACTTGTCTTCGGCTGTCTTTATTAGGTCGTTTAGTTGCAATTATTTAGATATGTCGGTGCAATATGTTCTTTGATCAAACGCAATCGGAATCTGCTCGTTAAAATGGTCTTCTTAAGGATGTTAATATTTAAATCCTACGTAGTAAGACATTTAACTATAATATTAAACTAGACATGTGCATTTAAGTGCTAATGGACACATCCCTTGTTTGTTTGACAGTTGTTTGTCAAAAAGTTGTAGCTGTTTCCAATCTGATTGGGTGCAGTTGTTTCGTTTATTTTGATGATGCTTTTCTTATGTTCAGAAGTGGGTTTTGACAAGTTTAAGAAATCTGAACAACACTTTTCACTTTCACTCTAATGGAATTGTCCTAAAAAAAATTTTGGTTAGGAAAGGGAGTTAAAAGGTGTTTCCGTTCAGCAAAATTCGGCCCTAAACTTTCTTACAATAATTTTAGTTTGATCTTTATATAAAGTTGTTGCTGGTCTATATTTGTAAAAAAAAAAAACCTTTTAAGTAATTCATTCATGCAAGCTAAGGTTTTGACAGAAAACGGCAAATTTTGTCATCCAAAAATAATCAAGGCGACAACTCTGTCGTGGACTCTCATTACGATAAATTGTCCTCTTTGGAATAGAACCTCTTGATTCTATCTAAAATAGATCCAAACTTTGGTGAATCCTAAAAAAACTTTATGTTGGCGTTAAAGAACAATAATGTTCGATTGGAGAAACAAATTTTTCTGCAATAATTATCGTAACACGAAGCCTAATTGAACACGTTGCTTACATAAGACAATTTTTTTGTTTACACATTCGAGCGGGAAGTTCTCGTAGCCTAGCAAATTTTCAACTCCCTGTCAAAAACTATTTTTAAGGGGGTAATATATTTTATTATTATACTTCCAGATGTATGAAGAAATTAGCCTGTTGTCCTCTCCCTACTGTCAATGTTTGAAAATGTTGTCATATGTTTCTCAGAAATGGATCTCAGTTTTTAAGTAAGAGCTTATTATGTTTTGTAGTTCCTATATTGTGTTTTCAAGTGTTGCCCTTCGTTTATATTTTTTTCGTTTTTTTTTTTTTCAAGAGTTGTCTTTTCGAATGCCAAATTGCCCTGTTGTTTTGTATAAAATCGGCTGTTTATTATATCAGGGGGCAAGGGCCTTGGCTCATTTAACCTCAATGTTCCAAGAGTATTTATTACACTGAAAAAAAAAAAAAATCTTACAGCCTATATTATTATCTTGATCAATTGTCCCTGGACAATTGACCAAATTAAGACATCCTTATGTTGTTGTTTTTTTAGCCTGGATTATTATCTTGGATCAATTTGTCTTGGACAGTTTTGATAAACTAAGACATCCTTATGTTGTTTTTTATTGGTTTTTTTTTCCTAATCTAGACCTAAAGTTTAGATCAGCAGTTCTGTGCTTTAGTTTATTTTTAATTGAAAAAGGTAGTTTTTCTTTTTCTTGTGGCGGGAGGGAGAGGTGGAGAATGGAAGTTTAAGGGATAAAGTTAAAAAAAGAAGGATCATTTGAAATAAATCTATTTTCCCAAAACTGGATTCAAAGTTTATAATTAATTTGTTTTGTTGTCTTGTCCCTTTTCAGAAAATCAAATGAAATGATTGGACATTCTCCTTGAAGGGTGGGAACTAAATATGGATATTATAGTTGACATACTTAATGAACGACAGAGAAATTAATGTTAATAATGGCAACGTTCGGTATCACATTGCACCACAGCTAAATGGCTGAAACCATATATAAAAAGAGAAGATAGGAAAATTGTCTGTGCGGTAACACTAAAGTGAAAATTTCTGATTGAAGTGCCACTCGTAGCTGTTGTTTCCCGTGTTTCGTTATTTTGTTCATGTCCTGACCTCCTGGACTAATACAGTACGGAAAGTATAAAGCTCTTGACTTGTGTTTTTAAAAATAGCGTGGCTGGATGTACTAGTTTTGCTCCCATAAACTTCAGTGGCTGTATCCCAAGAGCACCACTCTCGCCACCTGTTGACGTTAGATGTAATTTGTGTTTCAGGCAGTTTTCCATTTAGTTTTCAAGCCAGAAAATAAAAAAAGGTCACATCTACCATACGAATTTGTTGGGGAAAAAAGGGATTAAAGATAGTTTCCCTGTCACCTTCCTGTCAAAATCCCTAATCGTCCTTCTCCGATACAATTAACACTTACGAGTGGCTTTTAGTCCCCGTTCTCAATCACTTCTGCCTACCCCAAGACTATTTTAGAACCAGTCAAAACTTTCTGATAAGAAAACAAACAAATTATTTATTGGTTCAAAACTAATTTTTTCCTAAGCACTGATGTTTGGCTAAGCCTGTTTAGGAATTCAGCGTCATCACCGTTAAGACTAACGGCCCGAATTCCCTTATTATTCGCAGGACGGCCACGAATATTCTTTTTCGTGGGAGGGGCCATTATTTGTTTATGGCTGACATTAAATCACTTCCTTCCGCCTATAGATTTTTTGTCAGATAAGCAACAGTAAAATTCACTTTGCATCAAGAGGTAATGGTCACTTTTATGGTATAAAAACTGAAGATTAATAGGCAAACCCTAATGAAATTCCTTTCCTGTAACTATGAAATAAATCCATATATTTTCAGTTAAAAGAATCTAAATCCAGAAGTGGCCTATTTTGACAAAACGTAATTATTGAAAAACAAGGTCTATAGCGGAATAAGAAAAAGAAGCAATAATCAACGAATTTTTTTCGCCTGCAGACAGTCAGGCGTCTTCAGATATGAAAGGAAGAGTGTTAAAACCAGAAACTCTTTTTAAAAAATGAATGAAAATTTTAACCTCAAAAAGTATTTTGTAGTTTGTATACAGTTCCAATGATTGTGTGACTCTTTTTTCCCCGTCCGAACCGTTTTTTTTTTTCTCTTTTCCTAATTTTTTCAAGAATTTTCTCTTTGGTTATTGTGAAATATTTTCATTAAAAACAGTACGATTTAGGATTCCCCAAATGTATAATTGAATGCACAAATATCTTACTTTTGGCATTGTCAGGGTGAGGTAAATAACGACGAAGAACACACAGCCCTTTCCATTATGCAAACAATTAACAAGATAATTGCATTGATAGATTTCTTTTTAAAGAGAGATCCACTACACAAGAAAACAAATTGAGTATTTTGCTCATAGAACTATAGCCGTCTTCATTTCAGCGAAAAAAAAAAAAAAAAAAAAAACAATGATAAAATTCAATTACGATAAATAACGAAGAAACTGAAAATAAAATTCAACACTAAGAGATTCAGAGCCTTCATTACCCTGTATCAGTTCAGCCAACAACGCTAGGACTCTTTTAATTTATGCCTATTATTTTCCTTGTTCTTTCAGTTGTATTTTCACCCACCCCCATTCGGTTATGACTTGTTTTTTTTCCTTTTGAACCCTATCGCTGGATATAGAGATTAACGGCAGTCGGTTTCACTTTAAATTTCTTAGTTTCGTGAATATAATGCTGAAGGGGAGAATAGCACGAAAAAATTAATCAATCTCAGTAAATGTTTACAGTGTTAATGCACAGTCTTTTGTTTTTATAATCAAAAGTGTCAAAACTATGGTTTTTGTATTATTAAATAAAGATATTTCCTATTTAAACAGAGTTTGATATAAACCTAAGGTCATTATATAGTAATTTTTATTTTTGTACAAATATCAATAAGAATTAATTAACGTGGAAATTAAGTTAGTTTGTATTCCAGTTTTCGATTTCAGCGGCACAACATGTTTTTGTTAAAATTTGTATTGAGTTCGGGCAGGAGCATATTTTCCCAAATTTAAATTTCATGGTTCTGTATGATTTAATGAAGTTTTTTCTTGCCGAACACATGATCGGCGTTGCTCGAGAATATTTATAATGCTTTACATTCGCTAAAACTTCTCCAAAATGTTAGCTTCTTTCCTATATCACTGACTTACCAAGTACCCCTTCTCATCCAAAAAGCCCCCCTCGCCTCTTTTTTTGGTCATCATATCATGCCACGTCCGGTTCGTTTTCCTACTGTAAAAATCAAATGTTAATAATAATAAAAAAAATCCGGGTTGCCACCACCATAACCGAATCGCGTTTTAATAAAGACCTGAACAACCAGTACAACCAGACAACCATAGAAACCATATAAATAGAGGATAAATAGAAATTTGTCCCTAAAAATTCGGACAGAGGTTTTTTTTTTTTTTTTTTTTTATCCCTCTCTAACATACTCCTTGTCCCACTTTTTTGTGTCACAGTTTTAACCCAATTGTTTTACTTCATTGGGAATGCATTTGCAATTAACAAGAGGCTTATATTATTCTCTCTTTAATATTCTTAAGAGTAGTATTTTTAACATGTTAACTGCTATATAACTGGACAAATATAGAACGGGAAGTAATATATGGAAAAATTGTGTGAAAGTTTTAGTAGAAAATCTTCTCAATATTTGTTGGGCCCTCTGCTGAAATGGGCTGATTTTTATAGTTGGGTGTTTTGTTTTGTGCCAACTTTTGGCACCAATAATAGCCGTAAGTATTTTGACTGTATTATATATTATGAGTAGAATTCATAAAAATACCCCTCTTATCTAACTTTGATATATCTAATATGTTTAACTTGATAGCTAACCATCACTGAGTAAAAAAAAACTTTCCATCATACATTTCCTATTTATTTTGCATTTTCTCCTAGATCTTCAAACTTGCATTTTTTGAGACCCATTAGTGTTTTGTTTTTTTCCATTTTTCATCACTCTTATGAATGATTTTGGCTGCTATTCTGCCAATCCACCCACCGGAACAGCATTTCAATCTCCTCCATTTCCAAAAAAAAAGTGTACTTTTCCATCAAGTTTTTGTAGAAAATGACCAAATGGAGATTAGCTTTGTAATAAGTGACCTGATACGAAAATCGGTCATAGTACTGTTTCAATCAATCATGAATAAGGCTTAAACACGTGTTTTTAATTTGGAATATCGGCTGTATACAGGGACTAGATGACAGGACGTACCCTAAAAACTCAATAGCACCTTTTGGCATCAACTTCCTCCTATTAAATTGTCTCCTAGGATGTGTCTATCTTTGAATTTTTCTTCTTGGAATAGAATAAGCAACCTTTTTTCTACTCAACAGAGACATTTTAGGGCTTTGTGAGTTTGTATTAGCGGTCTTTTTGATAACTATGTATAACAATGAATAAACGTTTAGGTAACAATGTTACCTACCTACCATGACCTGATTTTAATGTAATCTTTTCATCTTATTTGTTGAAACTTTTACCTTGATTTATGTGTTAAATTGGAATGAGCTCTGTTGAAAAATATGTATAATTTTAATTTTTTTTTTACCTTATTAAACTTTGATTAGTTGGAGTTTAACACCCACAAAAAGGTAAGCCTACATATTTGAAGACCTAAAAGTAATACGTTAATGAATATACTGATGTGAGAGTGCCATCATTTTTTCTTTGTGAACTCTGCCTCTCTTAGTAGGTTGTCTCTGCATTGGCTGATATGAATTCCACTATGGATACAGATTGGACATTTACTTTAGTTGTATTGGCTCTTACAAGACCGTATCAAGCGCGGGGGTGGGGGTCTACTCGGTTTCGACTCCTTTCTCCTAAAATGTTTCTCTTGTTCGTAAATTGGTTCGTAAAATGCACATAAACAAAAATTATTTCCTGAAACCTGAAAACTTTCTCCGATTCGTAAGTTGGTCCTAAATGTGCAGATAAAAAGCAACAACTTTTGGGAGACCTTTAAACGAAGTTTCCATGGAGACAAACACCTCTATCTTCACTTCTTTTGCCCCCTCTTCTGAACACAAATTCATTTGATACAACACGCACACAAAAGATGGCTTTGCAAAACTAATCACGTGCAGAGATATACTTGCCTATGGTAGGTGGGCAGTTTGAAATATCCTGAATATAAGATAAATACACTGCCAATTATGCGCACTGATAGCACGTCCCTGACTTTAACCGTATTTTTGTATTCATTGATCTGTTTCGAATTTTTTTTCCTGACTATTGAGAATCACTAAAATTTGTTAGTGAATTTTTTTTTTAGTCAAAATTTTTTAGTGATTTTTTTTTCTAAAATTTTACTCTTGATTGTATTTAAGCCTATTTCGCTATAGCTTATTTTTAACTTGTACTCTCCTAATTGATATTAATGTGTATATATGATTATTGTTGTTCAAATCGAGCTTTGAAATGGTATATGACCAATAATGTATTGCGGTATTTCGTGCGGGAGAAGAGAAGTTTGGAAGTCAGCTTTGAGATGTACATTTCATAGACCCTTTACATTTGTCAAGCATTCGTAGCATTTTAAAACGTTTGACACTTGCAACATTTAACGTTAATATTTGTAACAAATGTAACATTGTAGTATTTAAGATGCATCATGATTTTTGTTGGAAACTGTGGATTGATTGCCCCTGATCGATGCTGCCACGGAGGATGTCAGGTAAATTGTTTTCTATGCACAGAGAAAAGAAAACCAATTTCTAATATTCTGTTTGTATTAAATTTTTTTTAATAGGTGTTGATTATAATGACTTCTCCTTTTGATTTTATTTTGTCTTAAGTTTTTTTATATCCGGTTTATTAGCAATCTGACAATTGAAATATCACTCCCAGACTGATATACTAAACAATGATTATATAATTCCAAAGAGTGGCAATTGTACAATAATTATTTGAAGTAGGACGAAAAAAAGTTCCATCGCAAAGGCTGATTTCCTATATAAAAGGAAAGTAATCAATTCCACAGCTTTTTGTTTTTGTCAAAGCGATTATGTTGGCTCCTTTTGTTGTTTCTTTTTTGTCTTCTATCAAGAGTATATTGCTTTGTTTGAAATAAAATACTCAAGTATATATTTTGTATTTCTAGGTGACGCTTCATTAGATAATTCATATTCTTCATTTTTTATTCTTCATTATAGGCTTTTGTAGTCGTGAATCTAAAAAGGTTTCATTAATTCGCATCTGTTAATTTATCCATCCTGTTTCTTCTATTAATACTTGGGAAAAGTTTGCCATTTGATTATACTGTATTCCAAAAATTTGTATGAAATCTACTATCACATTATCAAGGTCTACAACAATATATGCAGGTCTTCCTATTTTAGACCGTCGCCACTTGACGCTTGTCCTAAGGGTCGGTACCCTTTCTCTTTTTGGCTAAAAAAACAGTAACGGTGTAAAACACAGCTGAAAAACGGAACAGAAATAAAAAAGAAAAAAAAAAGAAATCTATATTTTCATTTCAGTTTTTGATTAATTAAAAAAAACAAAAAAAAACAAACAAATATTCCAAAAGAAAAGACCATACAAATTAAATTTATTACTTCAAAATATTCAAGTTCAAGGGACTTTGCAGTCCATTCAAGCACTGCTTTTGCTTAAAGCAGCCCGTAAATGCTAAATGCAACTCTCACTTGGCACTAAAGTTGCAGGCACTGAGAATACATGCCTGCGATTTTTCATTTAAACTTTGGGTAACAGTACAAGTAGTCACTTTTAAAATTCTAGCGGTTTCATTTTTTTCTTTCGTTCAGAAGATTGAACACTCTCCTCGTATGTCCTTGATAATATTTGCTGCTAAATGGGCAATCCTTAAAATTGCTTTTATTGTTGCATTTTGCCTTGGAGAGCTCTTCTGTAGTCCCAATGGTGTCGAGAAAGTTAGCAAAAAAATTATATTCTTTGTCATAAATCTCTCGTCGTCCATTTTTACAATCAGTCCCTGCCTTAGTAGGAGTGACGTCCCATGAAAGATATGAAATTTAAATTAATTTTGGCAAGTTTTTTCTGTACTCTATGCTCAGAAATGAATTGCTTGAGAAGTGAGGAGGATGGACCGACGCGCTGACTCTATATGCAAGGATTTTCTGCAAGGGGAATTTTCGTCGGTGTATTTTCTCACTGGGGAAATTTTCTCCTGGGGGAACCTTTCAAATACTTTATATATATATATATTTATATATAGTATATATATATATATCTATATATATATATATATGATATATATATTATATATATATTATATATATATATATTATATATATATATATAATATATGAATATATATATATATATATATATATATATATATATATATCTATCATATATATATGTATATATATATATATATATATAATAGATTTGACCTTCACGTCAGAACATAATTCATTGTACACAGTGCATAAAAAGAAGAGTCCACAATTAGGTAAAAGTCAAAAATAAAAAAAATAAATAGATAACCATAAAAATTAATGACTAGTTTTTCCTGTTTATATTATACAGCTAAACAAAACTCTTGCGATATCCTTTCATGTTTAGGGGGGATGGGAGTCAGTTTTGGGGACTTTTTGGGATTTTATGCAGGATGGTCTATTGCGGGGTGGGATTGAGTAGGCTTCGGGATGAGATGGAACGTAATAATCGGGAACAGACAGGACCTTCGTACCGAACGAAGGCACAGGAGGTTCCTGTCTCTCGGCTTGAACTTACCTAGTAGATAATAATATGGAACCTTCCTTCACCATTTATGATAAGTGCTTGTTTTTTTTTTCGACATTTTCAATCATATAGATTGCTCTGTAAGAAAGACCGAAATGCCACACTGGACAAACAAACTCGAGAGATTGGCCGGGATGAAAGAACAATAAAGTTGGAGGGGATCTTTAGGAGGGGAAGAAAATTTTATCGAAAGTTTTAGAGGCGGAAGCTTATTTGAGGATGTTTTTGAACATGGGCGTCCCATCTTCAAGTCAACAGTAAAATTTCAGCCCAAGTAGTTTATTGTGTGTGACAGAGTTTTTGGGAGGAATGGGGTTTTTGGAAAGTGATGGGGCAGATTTTAAAAATTTACTGTCATACGAACTGACGATTTATTAGGATTTACTTTCATCTTCGACAAAGAAGCCGTCCTGTGTGACATCGTCGAGTAATGCCATAATTGAGCTCTTATATTTATTTCGTCGGCAAACCTCAAGTGCAGGAAAGGTCGTCCACATACTTCCATCGCTTTGTATGGTCTAGTCATTGAGGCTATTAGCCATTATTATTATTTTTTTATTTTCATACCAATTATTTTCAGTTCAAAGATTTCTTGATATCAAGAAACAGAATCGTCTTTCTAACCATTGAAAGCTTTTTCGCACTTCCCAACTTTGTTATTAAAATCGACAGCAACCTTAAATGAATAATACTAAAGGTATAGAAAATTTGTTAACCTATAAAATGATAAAAAGATGGAGGAATAATGCTGACAAGAACATTCCCATAAAAAACGAACTTGAGAAATAGGGAATCGTTTGCTGCGGAAATCTAATCCTTAATCTCTTCTTGACCTGATATACCGCGTAGACAAGGGCTTCCTAACTTTTTTCATTCACGGACCCCATTTAAGGATTACAAGTTTCCCAGCGGACTGCCCATATAATATAATTGAAAGACAAAATAAATATTTTTGGATGATTCATTTGTTAAGGTAATAAAACAAATACATACATGAAAATATGTAGTATTTAGAGATTCGTTTAGAAACCATACAAAAATTATAAAATAAAAAAATTCCCACTAAAGTTTAAAAAGTTGTCTTTATTATACTTACGAAATTATGTGCCGTATTTTCACCAAAATTGTATTTTTTTGGCAATGACCATAATTAAAAGAAGAATTTCTAACACCGGGGGGGGGGGGAGGGTCCTAGTTCAATCGAATATATTCCGAACGGCAGTCGTTTGGTGGTAAGTATTAAATTATGAATATAAAAGATAACTTTTGTGAGATGGATGTGCCTGTTTATTTGTTGCACAACAAATTAATCTTGGGTGGAAATGTTTGACACTACTGGACTTAAGACCTCTTCATCAACATTTTTTAGCGATGAACGATATTGGGATTTAGATGGTGTGTATTAAGCTCAGAAAGTAACTAACTTCACATTAATATGTGGTGTTGACTGGCAGAAGAACTATATAATGCCATGATCTGCGGATTGTGGGGAATTCAGTTTCTAGTTTTCCTTGATCTAGAATTCATAATCAATGGGCTTCTTTTTTGAAAATTGGTAGTTTTAAGTTTGAATCACTCCAAAAGCTCAGAAATTCCCCTTGAGCTTGAAGTGGCATGTGATCAATCTCATTTAAATCAGTACAAAGTGGATTTTGAAATCCAAGCTACCTTTTGAAATCAATATTTAATATAAATTTATGTACAGAACTAGGTCTCTAGCGTTTTAAGGTGATCTAGCACTAGTTCTTGGCATATAAAGTTTTTACCAATGATTTCTCTCCGCTTATAAAACTGTCCGACACTGGAACATATTTCGTACAATTTTTTTTTCTGATCCTAATCTTTCCAAATTTTAATCCTTTTTAATTATAACTTTGAATTTTATAATTAGAAGTAATATATTCGCTAATTTTTCCTTGAAGGAGACAAGTTGAGATCATTTAATTGTCGCAAAGAGATCCGACCCCAAAAAAAAAAAAAAATAATGACAGCTTGGATAGGGCATAAGTCGTTTTGAAGGAAAAGCATCAAGTTCCATATTTTTTCGTTCGGTTACGAATATTTCAATTACCGTCCGTTTTTAATAATAATAATAATCTTCCTTAAAATTTGACATTTTGACAACCATCTTACTTCTGCGTGTAATAAATAAAGTTTTATTAGACAGGATCCATATCCTTACAAAGGTATAAAATAAAGTGCATGG
>JAPEVW010000112.1:397779-573096 GCA_027921565.1 Artemia sinica | reverse complement strand
CACAGTTATAATCACCGCGTCACAGTTATAATACTACTCACACCCAAAATTTAAGGAATAGAAAGCCCCTTCAATAATGTATAATTTCCGTTTCTGTTTTAAGTTTAAGTTTATGGTTTCTTCTTACATTCAGTTGGATGAAAACTTGTTTTTTTTTTTTTTTTCATTCTAATTAAACTCCGTGAAACGGTGTATGTAGTCTTCTGAACGTGATACTTTTTCCAACGCAGAGAAAAAAGAAGGGAAACGGTCAATATTTCAACGCTACGATGTCTGCCTTTTGATAAGTAGCAAGACATCGAGACATTTTTTTTAAAGATAATGAAAAACTAAGTAAAAAAAAGAGTATGAAAATAAGAATTTTTTTAAAGATAATGAAAAAAAAAAAAAAGAGTATGAGATAAAGGCAATGAAAAAGTTTATTATTATAAAGTATAATAATAAAATATTATTTTTTATAATGAAAAGGTAAAGTATAAATTAGTATATACAAAAATAAATATATATGAAAATGAAGTAAGGCTTGCTTCTGCTTGAATAGGTTTTTATGAGTGGAACAATAGCTGGAACATAGAACTGAATATTACGATCCATAGTAACCACTAGTTGAAAAATGCTTTAAAAAAAAAAAAAAAACACGAATGAAAAAAAAAAAAAAAGTAGCTGATTCAGGAATGGTAACAATTTTCAAAGTTAGTTTTATTAGTAAAATGTTATTTTGAAAAGAAATTCATCTGAATTTTTGGAATGGAGCCTGAAACCTTCAAAAATGCTGTCGGATCAAATTAAGAAACGGACAATTGGAATAGCCTTTGTGGAAAATCTTCACAGGGAAATTAAAACCCCAATCAGGCTCCTTAAAAATGACCTGAGAAGCACTCACTTAACAAATCACTTAACATAAGAAGGACTAGAGTGTCCTCTTTTGTTCTTCTTTTAATTAAGGAGGAACTCAAGACAGAGAACCAATTTGAGATCCCCATTTGTTTTTTCTTAATTAGGTGACTAATTAGTTAGAATTTAAAAAAATGAAATGTACAGACATCTTCTACTGTTCTGATTGACATTCGTTAAAAGCACACACAATAAAGAAAATTTAAATGAGAAAATGACTGATGGTCATTTTTCAACAGAGGGAAGTAGTTGTTATTCGAAGTCAATCTCATAAATATGGATCTGTATTTCATTGTGATAATAAAACTATTTAATGTTTTTTAGGCAATGGGAACAACAATGGGGACTGGTTCTAAACACAGACAAATTTCAATTTACTTTTAGAGCCGGATTTTCAAGAAAATTTGATGCCAATTTTGAATGTTTTTGATAGCCAACATTAAGGTAATTGGTGTAGGTAAGTCTCACCTTTGTTTTTGAAATCTTTATTGAAGAGAACTGAAAGGGTTTGAGTTTTTGGCCCTTGCACACTTGTTATTCATCGGACTTCCAGTTGCTGAATTATGTTCCATGACCAAAGCTTTTCCCGAGGCCAAAATAATTTTCAATGATTTTAAGAATATGAATTTTTTCTTTGCGGCTTGGAATGTTACAAATTGCAGCTTGGAATGTTACAACGTTAAAAAATTTATTATCGTGACGATATTTTTTACATACAAATTCAAACACTTCGAACTGGACTTCAGAAACTCATATCTCAGGGTTAGGGTAAATGAAATTAGGTGATATAGAATTTATTTACTCAGACAGGAAGGATGGTGTATATAAATAAGGAGTAGAGTTAATGATGAATAAGGACGCAGCTAAGTCCTGTTTAGGCTGGGAAGCTATTAATATTGGAATATTTATCGCTCATTTTATGGCTAAAAAGTACAGAGTATCAGTCATAGTAGTATATGCCCCGGTAGAACCGACTGACGGAGATATTAGGGACTCAGTTGCATTTTACTTTCAGTTACAGGTACAAATGGAAAGTGTCTTAGGTAGAACTATGATTTTTTATTAAGAATATTTTAACGCCCAGGTCAGTAGAAATTGGGATTGATGATATCATAGCCCTGGTAAATTTGGTGCAGGAAAAGAAAACAGCAATGGCTACAGATTTCTGAAATTTTGTAGGTAAAACAATCTAGTTATAACCAAGGCAGTATTTGGTGATAAAATGGCTCATAAGTTTTACATGGTATTCACATGATGGTAAGATAGCTAACCTAATTAATTATGACCCTGTAAATTGTGGATTGACTGGATCAATACAAGATATAGGGTATACAGGAGTGCTGTTATTGATGTTTAAAAGTATAAATCACCATCTAGTAGTGTCTAGGGTTTATTTAAAGCTGAAATTTCAGAAGGGTAAACTACCTTCCAGGAGGTAAAACTCCAGGATGAACGGGGACGGGGACAAAATTAGTGATAAGAAAAGAGTTACAGAGAGATGGGATGAACATTTGAGAATGTCCTAAACCAGAATAGAGCCATAGGAAAAGATTAGAGAGAAAATGAAAAAGTTTGCGACATCTTGGATGTGAAGGAAGAAAATTTATTTTTGGGAGGAAGAAGAATTAGCCACAGTACTAAGCGGATTAAAAAATAACAAGGCCCCAGATGCTGATACTGTGGTAATGAGTTTCTCAAATATGGGGCTGGCTATGAGAGGTTAGAAATTAGTTGCTGAAGATATTGAATATGATTTTTGAAAAAGCAAATATATACCTAGCGATTTTTGGGAAAACCCTAATTAAACCCATGTACAGGAAAGGCGATAAGAATGAGTGTGTTAATTAAAGAAGTATTAGCCTTATCTAGCTTAGTAGAGGAACTTGAGGATGTGTCACCAAATTTTTTACTTTTAGGTTAGTAATTGAGAAGTGCCTGAGACATCAAACACCTTTAGTCCTCGGGTTTTTTAGATTATGAGCAAGCGTTTGATTTAGTTGATAGAACAGTTATAGCAAAGGTCTTATTCTTGTATGGTATTAAATAAAAAAAAAAAAAACAGTTTTCTTTAACTGAAAGTAAGGAGCGACTTAAAACTTAAACGAATAGAAATTATTCCGTATATGAAACGGGGCTGTCCGCTCCTCAACACCTCGCTCTTTACGCTAAAGTTTTTTTTTATTGTTTTAAAAAATAAAGTTGTGAGACAGAGTCAAACTTTAGCGTAAAGAGCGAGGGGTTGTGGAGGGGGACAACCCCCTTTCATATACGGAATAATTTCTAATCGTTTTAAGTTTTAATGTCGCTCCTTACTTTCAGTAAAAAAAAAACTTGTTTTTTTTATTTAATTTCTGAAACGTTTTTGAATTCATGCCGCTTTGATTTTGGCTCACCGTTAATTTGGCTCACCGTTAATTCGCATATTAATTTTCCTTTTTTTGGCTAAATAGCTTTCTCGAAATTTTTGTTCTGACGTAACTTACGAATTTACTTTCGTAACGAAATTCTATATTCGTATGTTGTTTTTATTACGTATATTAGGGAGTTCGCCCCGAATCACAAACCCCTGAACCACAAAGGCCAGTTAATTAGAATAGATAGCTTTTGAAAGTACTAAAAAACTTTAGCGTAAAGAGCGAGGTATTGACTAGGGGGCGAACCCCCTCATATACGTAATCATTTTCTGTTCGTTTTTAGTTTTAATGTTGCTCCTTACTTTCTGTTGAAAAAAAAAACTTGTTTTTTATTTAATTTCTGATCGTTCTTTAAATAATGCTGGGAAATCTGGCGCCCCCCTTCATAGAAATGTCCCTTCCCCCAAGGAAACATCCTCCATGGAAAGATTCTCCCCCGTAACCCCTACTCCGACCCCCCCCCCCCCCCACACACACCAGAAAAAAATTCCTCCTGAAAATGCCTGTATACTTCCAAATAACCAATACTAGCCTATATGTAAACAATACAGGATGGCTGGCCCCCAGCCCCCCATTGCACTTCCTGGCTGAAGGACCACGTAACGGAGATCAGCACCGCCGGTTTGACCTTAAGGGTCTAGTGCTGTCATACTTTACTTACTTACTATACTTTATATGTAAACAATGGGCAAAGTGTATAACTTACAGCCCTTCCCCTGGGAAGTGTGGGGGATTAAGTCATCCTCCAAGATATATTAATTAGATTTTAGACTATGCTGAGCAAAATGGCTATCTCAAAATTTTGATTGGCTGACTTAGGGAAAAAAAAAAAAAAAAAAAAAAATGAGCGTGGGAGGGGGCCCAGTTGCCCTCCAATTTTTTTGGTCACTTAAAAAGGGCACTATAACTTTTAATTTCCGTTCGAATGAGCCCTCTCACCCTACTGGATTTATACGATCACCCTGGGAAAATAAAAAAAACAACAAAAAAACAAATAAACACACGCATCCGTGATCTTTCTTCTGGCAAAAAATACAAAATTCCACATTTTTGCAGATAGGAGCTTGAAATTTCTATAGTAGGGCTCTCTGATACGCTGAATCTGATGGTGTTTTTTTCTTTAAGGTTTCATGACTTTTAGGGGTTGTTTCCCCCTTTTTTCGAAAATAAGGCAAATTTTCTCAGGCGCGGAAACTTTTGATGGGTAAGACTAAACTTGATGAAACTTATATATTTGAAATAAGCATAAGAATCTGATTCTTTTGATATGTCTATTGGTATCAAAATTCCGTTTTTAGAGTTTCGGTTACTATTGAGCCGGGTCGCTCCTTACTTACAGTTCTTTTCCACGAACTGTTTGATACAAGACAAAACATATTAAAGATTAGTGCTATGTATGAAAATAAAACTGCCGCGGTTTGCGTTTGGCAGGATTTTGTTCTATCCCCATATGGATCATTTTGATAAAAACTTTGTGCTAAGGAAAGGCAATAGGACACGGCAACACGGAAATAAATGGAGAAGAAAAAAAACTAAAGTAACCTTGCCATAATTTTGGTATATTTACGTCTTTTGGGTTTCATCTTGTCAGTTAAAGCATCAAAGTGTGTGCTTGGACAAGTGGATAAAACATCAAAATATGAACTATGTTTTCTGAGGTAGGTGTTATATTAAATAAAGGAGGTATGAATACTCATGAAAAACTAAGTGAGGTATGAAAACATTTTTTCAAAGTGAGGTATTGGTTGTGATGCTTTCGCATAATAAAGTGATGCTTTCGCATAATCTCGTCACCGGAATCAAATTCTGGGCCCCTTCGGTGTGTTGCTACAGCTAGGTTCGATACATGGGTCTCGTATTACCAATCTAAGGTTAAAATCCACTGCGCCACTACAAGATTGTATTGGTATAATAAAAAATTGAGAGGCAATAGTCAATCTGGACTTGTCTTAATTAAAGACTGGAAAAGAGCAGATTTAATCTAAAATTATTAAAAAAATAGCACAGAATGAAGTCGTTTTAAAGCTACTTTCAGGCTTCATCAAAGATATCGTATTTCCGATCTATACACAACTACTGGATTAACTGAAACCACTAATATGGTTTTGCTTGCTAAGACTTGCGCACACTGCCCGTCACAGACATTTACCTGATAAGCTCTCACGCTTTTTCACTCCTTGCTCCTCTGTGAGTTTTGCTCCTATGTTGATTCTGTTTCTATGATTTATTCTTTGTGTTTGCTCACTTTCGTTTTTATATTACCGTCTTTATTTTCATCTTTTCTTTTTTATATACTTGCTCTGTCTCTTTGTTGGTTTGTTTACTTTTTCAGTCGTATATTCTTCTTTTGTTTTGTTTCGGCTCACACAAGCCATGCTTTAGAGTCAAAGCTAATTAACTGATAATGGTTTTTTAATAAAATGAAATAAATTGAAAAAAAAACGTGGCTACAATTAGTGATAAATAAAGAGTTAAAGAGAAAAGGGGCAGAACATTTTGCGAATATGCTAAACTCTTGTATAGCTACTCTAAAAAAAATGAATAAAAAAACCTTTATATTTTGACGTTTTTTATTTCGTTAACGATTTACACAGAACTCTCTCTTCCAGATTTGCAACATGCTTCTGAAAATAATTTGTTTTGGTTTATCCTATCAGGGATGTCAAGCCAGGCTTGACTTACTTACTTGACTTAATGTTCCTGTTGTTGGTCTAGCGTAGAGACATGTGACTCTTCGCCTCCAATCGGAACGGTCTTATGCAAGCGTGACTGCTTCTTGTATATCGGTATCGATCATTGAGAGGTGCTGGACAAGGCTGTCCCTCCATCTGAACCAGGGTCTTCTGCAAGAGCGCTTCCAGCTATGCGTAGAGGGATCAAAACTGAAGTGTTTCTTGCGGGTGGTGCCGCTGTAAATTGAGATTTACATACTGTAAATTGAGGACTTACAGGATCAATAGAAGATGCTACGGTATCATGGGCACCCATATACTGAATTTTAGGGGGAGGGGGCTTACCTGGTCTAATCAGTGCGATAGCGCTGCCTAAGTAAAGAGCGATGTGGGCACAATATAATTTTTTTTTTAGACCAGGGCACTTCTTATAGATAGAAATGTCATAGTTACTTCGAAAGAGTTCATGGAGGGCAGACAGGTCCCCCTCCCCCACGTCAATAATTCCCCAAACACATCCAATCAAAAATTTTGGAGATATTGTTCAGCCCTTTTGTTCAGTGTAGTTTTAAGGTCTGGAAATTAAGACTATGAGAATGACACCCCCCCCCCCCCCCACAACCCTCAGAGCAAGGGTTATAAGTTATGCCCTGTGGGGATACAAGTTTTTTTTATAGGACGGGGGCTCATTTGATTTGTAATCAGAAGTTCTACTTGCCTTTTCAACTGTCAAAAGTGATTGGAGGTCATCCAGCCCCCTCCCAGTACACCAATCATTTCCCCAAACATTCAATCATAATTTTTGAGATAGCCATTTTGTTTAGTGTAGTTGAAAGGTCCAGTAATTTTTTGAGGATAACCCCCCCCCCCCCCCCGATACAGCCCTCAGGTCAAGTATTGTAAGTTACGCCCTGGGGGCATATAAGGTTTTTATAGAAATGGTGGTTGTATAAACTTCAAAGAGGGCTCATTGGTTTTGTAACCAGAAAATATAGTGCTCTTTTCAAGAGTCAAAGTGATCAGAAGGCAAATAACCCCCCCCCCCCCCCCACACACACATGTCATACTTTCCAGAAACGTATCTGATAGAAATTTTAAGATGTCCATTTGTTGTCGTAGAAACATCGAAAAGGACTCAGTCGGTTGGTAATTGAAAGGGCTAGTACCTTCTTTAATAGTCAAAAGTGATTGAAGGGCAACCCACCACCCCGCCCCCCCCCCACGCCAATCATTTCCTCAAACACTTGCAGTCAAAATCTCGAGAAAGTTATTTGGTTTGACGTAGTTTAATAAAGTCTAGAAATTATGTCTTTGAGGATGAGAACCCCCTCATGGTCCTCAGGGCAAGAATTGTAAGGTATGACCCAGAGGCATTTAAGGTTTTTATGGAAACGGGGGTCGTATACACTTCGGAGGGGGCTCATTGGATTGGAAATCGGAAGTTGAAGAGCCTTTTTTAAGAGTCAAATTTATCGGAGGGCATCTATACCCCCCCCCCCCCCCCGCCACGTCATATTTTCCACCAATGCATCCGATAGAAATTCTAAGATAGCAATCTGTTCAAAAAATAGTCCAAAGATCTCATAACACGGCCTTTGGCGCTGACACAACCCCGAAAGTACAGGGATAAGGGTTTTAAGTTATGCCCCGGGGGCACGTAAGGTTTTTATGAAGAGGTGGTCCTGTGAAACTTTAGAAGAAGCTCATTTGATTAGAGTATTAGGTGAATCTTCTAGGAAGTGTTTAGGGGGCGTTCCAATTAAACGAAAAACCTGTATACATGCAGGTTTTCAAAAAGGCATATAAGCAATATCATAGGCAGCAACACTATAATAGCTAGAAATATCATTGAAACATTTAAAGAAGCTAAATCGATTCGAAGTTAACTTATAGGATCCTTTCTAAGAGTAAAAAAAGATTGGAGGGCAATCAGCACGTCTCTCAGGCCGATTTATTTCCCAAACACATCTAGTCAAAATTTTGAGACAACTATTTTGTTCAGCATAGTAGAACGGCCCAGCAACTATGTCTTTAGGAATATTGGGCATGTCAAACCCCCACAATTTTGCCAAACTATGGATTCGTATAGAAAAAAAAACGAAAAAGATATAAAATATTCCCAAATACATCTAGTCAAAATTTTGAGACAACTATTTTGTTCAGCATAGTAGAACGGCCCAGCAACTATGTCTTCAGGAATATTGGGCATGTCAAACCCCCACAATTTTGCCAAACTATGGATTCGTATAGAAAAAAAAAAAAACGAAAAGATATAAAGTATTCCCAAATTCATCTAGTCAAAATTTTGAGACAACTATTTTGTTCAGCATAGTAGAACGGCCCAGCAACTATGTCTTCAGGAATATTGGGCATGTCAAACCCCCACAATTTTGCCAAAACTATGGATTCGTATAGAAAAAAAAAAGAAAAAGATATAAAATATTATTTTTTTCATGAAAATGACTTTGTCAATAAAAAACGAACAGAAATTTATCTAAAAAAACTTTTTCCACAAAACAAGCTTTTCAAAGAAGATAGAGCTCCATTAAGTCAAAAATGTTCAGAAATGAAGTCAAGTAATCATCCAAGCGTAAAACTACCACAAATCACTATCAATAAATAAATAAAACTCAAAATGAACAGAAATTAGAATAAATAGCCGAGTCAAACTCGAAACGAGCAAAAATTAGCATTAGTAAGGCTGATAACCCCCATGCCTTTTCAAGACCTGAACATAATTTACGCTTTACTGAAAACAAAATATGTTTAAATGTTTTCACTTTTTTTTACCTAAATAAGTAAAAAACTTTTTTTTCCTCACTTTTTTTACCTCATTTTTTATTTTAAGGAATAAAATATCAGCATAGGTAAATTTAACTAACAATCCACGGTCATTTTTTTTTTTAGGAAGACCTAAGTTATGTTCTGGTCTTGAGAAGGCAGTCCTAATAATGTTAATTTTTGCTCGTTTTGAGTTTGACTCGGCAATATATTATAATTTCTATTCGTTTTGAGTTTCATTTAATTGTTGATAGTGATTTGTGGTAGTTTTACGCTTGGAAGATTATTTGACTTTATTTCTGCCCATTTTTGGCCTAATAGAGCTCTTTACTTTTCTTTGAATACTTATTCTGTGGAAAATTTTTTTAAATTAATACAAATGTATGACACCTCATTCAGCCAGGGGGGGGGGGTAGACGCCCCTCCCCCTTATGGGCGCCCATGTACGGTTTACAGGGGTGCTGTTATTGATTTTTAAAAGTAAAGATCGCCATCTCTAGTACTGTCTAGGGTTGATGTAAAGTCGAAATGTCAGAAGAGTTACCACCTTCCAGGAGGTTATGACGTTGGTAGACTCTCGGATGAAAATTTGAGAGAAACTTTCCTGGAACTGTTGAATACTAAACTGAAGAATTTAAAATCTGACAATATAGAAAACAGATGGAATAATTTTAGGAAAAATATTTCGATAGAATGAAAGTTCAAAATAGGGATAAAATCTTTTTTAATTGACAGTGTATAGAAATTCACAAAAAAAAAAATACCAGATATTTCTGGTACTGATGACGGTACTGATGGTACTTTTACTACTGATGACGGTCACTGTATGTGTGACCGAAATATCTGGTATTTTTTTGTTAATTTCTATACACTGTCTATTAAAAAGGATTTTATCCCTATTTTGAACTTTTATTTTATCGTCATGGAAAGGCAGTGGGGTCTCCGAAATTATCTGCGAAAAGTATATGTGAAGCTGCTGATGGTGCCTTAGGGAAGAACGTTAGGAGCGCAGCTTGGAATATTCGTGAAAAAGGTTAATTTTAATAGAGGGAAGAAGGGGCTTGTTCAAGAATTATCTGAGTGATAGATCATACGAAAATAAAAGGAATGTAAGGAAAGTTGAGAAAGCATTAAAGTATGAACTAAGGTGGTGTGAAGTGGATGCCATGTATGAAATTGCCGAGAATGTGGAAGATGCAGCTAGACGGCATAATAGTAAAATATTGTAGTGACATGTTAATAAATTCAGAGGGAGTTGTTAATCTGGACCTCGTCACAGTTAAAGATAGGAATGGGGACACAATTAGTGATAAGGAAAGAGTTAAAGGGAGATGGGCTGAACATTTTGAGAATGTGCTAAGCCAGAATAGAGCCACTGGAAAAGATATAGAGAGAAACGAAGAAGTTGACGACATCTTGAATGTGAAGGAAGATTTATTTTGGGAGGAAGAATTAGCGACAGTACTAAAAGGATTAAAAATAAAAGGCCCTAGATGCTGATACTGTGGTAAGGAGTTTGTCAAATATGGTGGCTATGCCGTTAGAAATAAGTTGCTGAAGATTATGAATATGATTTTTGAAAAGGGAAAGCACTTAGCGATATTTAGAAAAACCTAATTAAACCCTCTATAAGAAAGGTGATAAGATTGAGTGTGTTAATCATAGAAGCATTAGCCTGATTCAGCTTAGCTAGAGGATGTGTTAACAAAATTTCACTCTTAGGCCAAATATTGGCTAAATATATAAGGCTGAATATTAAATTGCCTAAATTAGGATATATTGGTATAATAAAAATTGAGAGGGAATAGTCCCCAATTAAAGACTGGAAAAGAGCAGGTCTAATCTAAAATAATTAAAAATAGAACAGAATAAAGACGTTAAAGCTACTTTCGGGCTTCCTCGGAGATATCGCACCTCCGATCTATACACAACTACTGGATTAACTGAAATTGCAAATCTTGTTTTGCTTGCTAGCCTAAGACTTGCTCACACTGCCCGTCACAAACTTTTTCCCGATAAGCTCTCAAGCTTTTTCACTCCTTGCTCCTCTGTGAGTTTTGCTCCTCTGTTGATTCTGTTTCTATGATTTATTTATTGTGTTCGTTCACGTTCGTTTTTATATTACCGTCTTTATTTTCACCTTTTCTTTTCTATTTGCTTGCTCTGTCTCTTTGGTTGTTTGTTTGCTTTTTAATTTTTTTCTTCTTTGTTTTGTTTTTCGGCTCACACAAGCTATGCTTTAGAGTCAAAGCTAATTAACCTATTACATTTTTTGTATTTAATTAAAATGAATTGAAAACAAAAACGTGGCTACAGTCAGTGATAAATAAAGAGTTAAAGAGAAAGGGGCAGAATATTTTGAGAACGTGCTAAACTGTAGTAAAGTTACTGTAAATGCTAGATAAATGAATCAAAATAGTTTGTGACTCTTTCGAAGTGAAGGAATATTCATTTTGTGAGAAAGAATTAGAGTTGGCAAAACATGGATTAGAAATAATAATCCTCAGGTGCTTATCGACCAATCTATAAGGAAGATAATCAAAGTAAGTATTGTAAATACTCGGGGACTAATTTAGTTTATGTAGGAAGCAAATTACTTATTATAATGATGCATTTGGGACTTAAAGAGGCCGTAGATACAGTTTACAGAAGAACAGTTTTGGGTTTGGGAGAGGTTGTGTCTATCAAATTTTTATTCTTAGATTATTAATGGAGAAGCTGTTGAGTCACAAGATTGATGATATCTGATGTCCTAATTTTAAAACCAAGAAGTCCGGAATTTTTAAATCAGTAAAAGTGCTTTATTCTGCCGTTAAAGGCTAAAGCTCACTAAAGAAGATATTCAATAAAGCAAGAGAGTCGCTAAATTGAAGTGGTTTGTGCTAGGTAAGTTGATAAAATCGTCGTGGTTAATGGTAGGTAATGAGGTTAGTTGGGTATTTCGCTGTAAATTAGAGTTAAGTATGGTTGTGTTTTATCCCGAAATTTAGGGGTCATTTTGATTGTGTTTGTCCTAAAAAACACAGCGAAAGAGAAACTATCCTAGACTTAGTTTTTACTGATGATTTTAGTATCCTTGAAAAAATCAAAGCAAAATGACTGATTTCTTGATAGTTGGATCAATCTTAAGAAGACCAAGTTACTTAGACTGGGAAATGTAAAGTTGAAGAGGTGATGTTGGGTAAGAAAAAAATTAGCTTCTTTTACCTTAGCAGTATTATTAGTATAGATGGCGGATTCTGCGTAAGTGAAACAAACGAATTATGATTCTATTGAACACTCCCCCTTGAAATAATTAACTACATCTTAAGGGTAGGAAGAGTATACTTAGCAAAGCAAAACTAATCTTGCAGAACGAGGAGTAATCAACAAAACTACAAATGAGCCTTCAACTGCTTGGTTTTAGACTGTGAATCCCAAATCGCTGAATTATAAATTGCCAATCAGAGTACAACTCGGTTAAGATGGTAGAATTATACTAGAAACTTTTTTTTAGCCGTGCCCTTGCTGCCCTGCTAAAGCCAAATTTTGTATTTTGATGAGCCAGCTGTAACAGTTTATTTAACATAAATTATGTATTTTTTCAGTTGCGGAAAGTCTCACCGTATTATGAAAGAAGTGCAACTTGAAAAAAAGAAGAACAGCGTGATGGGAAGTCAGAAATGGATGTTATTTAGAAGAAAAGAAGAGAGTCAGTGACACCCAATGTAACACCAATCCCTCTTGGTATAGTAGGATAAAAGGTAGTAGACATAGATCGTGACAACATATTTGTATCATTCCTTGGATAACGGTTGAGGGAATAATGGTTATCTTATATATAAACTCTCGATATATAATAATAATGACTAATATATAAAACAAAATATTTAATATTTAATTTTATATTTATATTAGGGACTAGGGAGAGGCTACCAATTTTTGTGTGAAAAGTTTTCGCACTTGTAACTCTGCGAATCAACCTTAATCTAGGAATTGTTTTTTTTTTTTTCAGAGAAAACATTAGTAGCTGTTAGCTTTGCCTGAATTTACAAGAAATATTTAATATGAATCTCATGGAAAAAATGAAAATTAGTTGAATAATTTGGTATAACTAATTCTAAGAATAGAAAAAATTAATTTTATTAGGCGAGAATTATGTGCTGGTAATTAAAGGATGCTGATTGCATCGTGTATAAATTTATCAGGGTTCCTTTTTCTAAATTACACAGAAAAAGTACCTGCCATTATGTGTTAGTGCAACATGGCCTGAAAAAAAAAGAAGAAGAAAAAAGGATTTGTACCATTCATTATGCAATTAAAGCTAGGATTGACAGTACAATGTGGACCAGGAGAAAATAGTGAGGAAGTCTGAAAAGATTTTTGGGCTTTTATCCCTGAATGAATTGACGCTATTTAATTTTATTGCCCCTCTCTCTAACGGATGGAAATCACAAAAGCAGCCCATCAAAACTAAAATATAAATTACTAGTATAATGATTCTGGGAATTTGCCCTTTCTCTCTCAGTCAGGAAAAAAAATAAATTTGATGAAGAAATAAAAATGGTGTAAGAAATTTGAAGGGGACTTGAGCTAAGTTTGTTACATTAATGAAGATTATATGAAGATTATATGAAGATTATTACATTAATGAAGATTATATAAAACTTCATTACATAATGAAGATTATAATGAAGATGCCTGGGTATTCATAAGTAATTCATCAATTAGAACAGATTATTGCAGCTCAACGTACTGTTCAAATTTTCAAACATTTTTTTTTTTTAAATATTGAAAGGTTCCCAGGATCCTTTTTTCATCAAAAAAAGTCCTTAAACTCCTTATTTTGACTCCCTGAACCTATGGCTGCTCTGTAATGCCGCAAGGCTTTATACAATGGAAGCGTGGTGGTTCAGATAGATTGAAATCCTGGTAAATTTTTCGCAGTTCATATTATTGACTTAAGAATAAAGTGAACATACCACACGATGCCTTTTTTATGTTCTTTACGAATATAATAATCGCTTCTATCGCAAATTCAAATTTACCTACCCCCACCCCCTAATTCGTAGAGTAAAAAAAGCATCGAGTAGCATGTTCACTTTATTTTCGTAAATTAATAATATGAATTTCGAAAAATTTAACGACATCTGTTCTCCTATCGCACAACTTTTTATCAATATAATCAAACTTTTCAAAATATAAATTTTTTGGTTTGTTATCAAACAATTCTTCAACCTTATTTTTCGCAATAAAATCGGGCTTCTCTGGAAAAATTGATCTGTCTTCATATTGGATTAATTAATGGCTTGATCTCTGGAGCCCTTTTTTTCTGGGAAATAAGACAATCATTTAGCTTTTTATGGAAAGCAGCAAATTTTGTTTAAGATTTTGTAAATTGGAAATATCGGACTGATCTTGGGTATTCTGCCAATTAACAAAAAGCTAGAAATACAGAATTTTAATGCTACAAAAATATGATTAAGATTAACATCAAGATTGTATGATTCCTTGTAGTTGGTATATTAAATATATATTGTGAATATTAGAAAAAGAGCAAATTGAATCCATCTTAAGGTCTTGTGTGGTCACCAACTAGAAAAGGTCCAGCGTTTAGGTATAGTAATAACTAAATCAGCGCTTGGTTGCAACTGCTGGATGAATCTTAACTTTTGTGTTACCATATTGGTTGTGATAGTAATAGAAAAAAGCAATTGAAATAATATTAACAGGACTGGGGAGTACTTACGGCCTGAGACTCAGTCAAAGGATCAGGTAAAACAAGGGCCTACAGTAATTTTGGGATAAAAATTACTCTTAGTAAAACGCCACCTCTTTTTTTTTCCAAAAGCGTGATCTGATAGACAGTTTTGTATTTATCAAAGGGTGGGATCGTAGGTCATGGGACTACTTTTGTAACAGGTATAATATTTATTCATTTATATTCCAACAACACCATTTGTTCAGTTACGACTACTACTACTAAAAACTTACCGCAGCACCAAGCCGCCTGACGCCAACACAACTATGCACGCTTCTCCTCCATCCCAATCAATTCAAAGCTTCCCTTTACACCTTTCCAAGAAATTCCTATTTCCCTTAACTGTTTCTTTTCGACATCCTCCCATTACAACTGCAGACGACTTGCTTTTCGTTTAGCCCTAGACGGTTGGATGAGAAGGACAATCTTTGGCAATATGTCATCCTTCATCCATAGAACGCGCCCCAGCCGTCTCAACTCTTACCTGTCGCTGTAGCCCTAGAAAGTTTGATTGAACCACACTTTTCATAGAGCTTACTATTTTAAATACGGACAGTCAGTCGGGTACCCAAAACAATCCGTAGGCAATTTCTCTGGAAATCATCTGTGAAAATTTGGACTTTCAGCGTTTGTAACATGGATTATAGACAATTTTAAACAATTTGGGAAATTTGACCCTAAATGGCTTTTCGGTGACGGAGAAAAATGGTGCTGCTAAGGAATCAACTCCAGTCAAAACATCCTTATTACCATTGTAACGAGCACAGAGGAACTTTGGAAAAAACAGTTGCGGGAGAAACACGATCAGGAAGGTGAACCTGGTTTTCAGTTGACAGAGGGAATGATTACTATTCATTGCTTAATAATTTTGCATTGAAGAGCTCTCAAACCTGAGTCACATTGAGCATGGACGCTCACAGGAAATTTTCTCCGGGGGGGGGGGGGGGGGGAGGGGAGGGGGCAGAAAAAAGAATAGCAGTTGTGGTTGGGGGCATGGGGAAACATTTTAGGAAATATTTTCTCAGGAATAAATTTTTTAGCATATATAGACAAAATTCCAAATAAAAAGACTAACTAATTTGACATGTAAAATTAAACTAAACTCAGCAAAGTTTTGAACGGCGAGGATTTAATCCATAACATGTTTAATTACTATGTATTATTATGTGTTCATTATCCATTACGCCCCAAACATGGAGTAAATGAAAATCACAATTAAACCGAAATTTTGGAAAAATTTATTATGTCCTGAAATGTAGACTTGTCCTTATGCAATTTCTTGAACGTTTGAATAGGCTAGAGAAGGAGTAGATATAGAAAATTAAAAACGGCTTACAAGGGGATATTTTCTGCTCTAATTTTATTCCCAGAAGCTTCATTTACCTGTCCTAGATCAATAGCTTTCAAAGATCTCAATAACCCCATTAGTGGAGTTTCTCTCCTACGAAGTACGAGAGTTAATGTCATCACTTTGTTTATTAATTTCCAAATCTGGTTAATGGAATACGTCATATCCCTTTTCTAGAGCACTTAGATACATATAAATTTTTTTTCAAACCAGCTATGAAAATAGTGAGAAGACCAAACTGCCATTTAATATTCATTTAAAGTTGTATTCCACTGTCTTATCAAAAAATGTCCCTATTGTTCTACTTGTTGTTTAAAACAAGCTATGTAAGTAAGTAAGTAATTCAGCATTGAACTTTTACAGTCGTTATTGTTGGTGCTGATCTCCGTTTCATGGCCTTTCAGCCAATAAGTGCAATGGGGGGAGGGGGGGATTCGAGACCAGCCATCCTGTTCTGTTGCACACCCTTCCTGCTTGCTTTCCCTAGATTTCTCCTGGTACCTATTTCGAGCTTGGTTGACTCTGGCTGAGTTTACAGAGAAACACCACTGACCCCGTCCCACAACCAAATAAACTGGTGACACCAGAAACCGAACCCAATTCTCTTCGGACAAAGGATTCCAACTCTATGGTTATGGGCTACTTTGGTTTTATGCGTCCCCCCCACCAGAAAATATCCCCTGGGTATTTCTAAAACTTCATATTAACAGTTTTAGCAGAGTTTACATAAAAAAAACTCCTCGTTTGCAACGCATGTTTCCATTATAATGAGAAACCAACTGTTTAGGGTTTTGGTTCATAGGGGCATTTCATTTACAAACATAATTACTGGGCCTGTCAACTGTGTTGAACAAAAATGCAATATCAAAATTTTGATTGGATGTGCTTGGGGAAATGATGGACAGAGCGGGGAGGGGTCTTGTTGCCCTCTAATCACTTTTGATTCTTAAAATGGGCACTAGAACTTTTGATTTCTAATTGAATGAGCTTCTTTCGAGGTTTCTACGATAACTCCTTCCACACGAAGTGCATTGGTCAGAAAAACCCGTCTTTGGGTAACAGGCTCTTATATTCACAGCATCTTCAATTATGAGAAAATCTTCTTTTAACCCCTTTTCCCTAAAATTTTTTTTTTTTCAATATATAAGACGCAAAATATTGGGGGGGGGATAGTGGCTACCCCTATTTATGTTATCGATGCCTGAATACGGCATTTTTAGAAACATAGTGACACATTTTGCAGTTTCCGTGGTATTTTCAATTTATTAGCCTATTTACTCACTAACAGCCAGTGGCGTGGCTAGGGGGGTAAAGGGGACAGTTTTCTTGGGCAAAGTCAGCGGCCTGATTTATTCACGAACATTTAGGGGGTAAGACAAAATGAAATTTGAAGTATCTAGGTGGGGGGGGGGTCGAAAGTTCGTCTTTTTTCGTTTTTCCTTCAATGGAAGCATAAAAAAGACTTAGGAAAGTACCCCCTGAAAAGGTATTTTTCAAAATCTAAAGGGAGAATATAGGGGGGATATTCCCTCTGTAGTATATCCGCATCTTTTTATTCAGGTCATTATAGTATTTGCTTTACAATGCCTTGTTAATGAATCGATCTTGAAGTATCTTTGTTTTTCTTTTCGGTCATAACTTATTCAACTAAAACTCAGGAAGAAGTTAAGATTGCGTTAAGGTATAAAAAAAAGTAAATATTATTGTACAAGCATTGATAAACATTGTTAGAACCTATTTTTTAAATATGAGATTACAAGATAGATAATGCGTTGTTATTTAGGTTACAAAACGTTTGTGTCCTCTCGGCTACAAAGAGCATACTGATAAAGTTATTGCTTCATTGAATTCAGAAAATTAGTTTCTCGACTTTTTTCTATTAAAATATTTTCTGAATCCTTACCAGTTTAAGTCCCCCCCCCACACCTAGCATAATGCTTGGATCCGTTTTTGTACCTCCTCCCTCGAAAAGTAACATCATAGCGTAACAAAAAAAAAACTTCTGTTACGTGCTTCTCATAGGCTTTTCCCGGTATAGCTGTCCCTTCTACCCCCCTAGCTACGACACTGACGGTTTGTGAGAAACAGTCTAATTAAAGGAAATATAGCCGTAACTAACAAAATGGGTCAATTTTCGTTTCGAAAAAGTCCATATTTAGGCATCACTGACAATTAGGGGACGAGAATGTCCCCCCCCCCAGATTAAGACGAACAAGCTTGGATTTATTTAGGACAATATGTAGGAGGGGGAGCTTTGGGTATTACCCCGATTATGAGCCGCCCTAAAACTCCAAACTGTTTTTAGTTTTTGGGCATCACTTAATCAAATTATCAAGAATTTTTTTACAATCCCCCCTAGACTGTGACCGTTATTAGAATAATTGGAAGACAAGCTGCAACGTCAAGAGCGGGGTATTGAGGAAGGGGACACCCCCCTCACATATGTAATAGTTTTGTTCGTTTAAATTCTTATGTCGTTTTTACTTTTATTTGAAAGTACTTGCGTTTGGTCTTGCACGCTTGTTATTATGAAATCAGAATGAAATTTGATTTCTTATTTTATAGTTCATTTTTTGTGATAATTGCAAAAGTCGTTCCAAATTTAAAGTGATAAGTGTGGAAAATCATGTCGAAACCAAGATGAACACACAATTGCATAAAACCTTCCTTCAACTAGGGGTCTCATGGACTCTAAGATCACTCCCAGCCCCTGAAAAACGCCCTTTTCCCAAATTGTACCCGATAAAAATTTTGAGATATCCGTCTTGCTCAAAACAATGCAAAACTTAGATAATTATAACTCATGGGTTGAGGAAAAACCCCAAAGCCAGCAGGACAAGGGCTGTTTGTGATGCAAGTTACCCATTTTTAACATACAAGGTATTAAGAAAAGAAGGTATATTAGATCCTGAATAAAAAAACTTAGACTATTGAGGTGAAACTTTAAGGAAATGTTAACCTGGATGTTGAACACAGTCAAAACAAACTGTGCTTTTTGGTTGTGAAAAGGCAACATCAGTAACGTCTAAGGAATGACTGAGGCTGTGTTGCCACTAGAATTTTCAAAACCTGTGAAAAAAGTGCCCAAAAAAACCTGTGAAATTCGTCAAAAAAACCTGTGACCGTTAAAAATATCGTGGCCGTTCCATGTTAAAGCCATCCTTGATAAAGCCGGACTTTCACACGCTTGGAATGAAGATCTTGGTTCAGCAGGCGATCCAGAGGAAATTTATCGGAAGCTAAAACATGTTAAGGAGGATCAAGAGATCCAACTCTGGCATGAACAGATTCGAAAATCTGAAACTTTGCGCCAGTATTCTAAGAGAAAAGAGTCTTTTGTATTAGATTATTATTATTGAAGCTGAATTTGCCACTGGAAAACTTGCGTCTGTGATTCCAGGTCCGAGCGAATGGTTTGCCCTTAAAAAGTAGATTAAAAGTACTTGAAAAAAAAATGCTCAGGGCCCGAGATCATGTTAAACTTGCTCTTTATGTTGTATGGAGGAAGAAAATTTGCTCCATTTTTTGACGGTTTGCCAGGGGCTTTCAGGTTTGAGATTGAAGTATTTAGGTGATGGGGAAGTGTTTTTCCTGGGATCCTTAAGTCTTCATCCTGGGAGACGATTATAGCAGTGACTGGATTTTTAAAAGAGGGTTTAAAAGATATAAATAATGGGTTTAAGGTTTTTTTTTTTGTTGTTAGTAGTTATACCATTTATTTAAGTGTATGCTGGCTGTTGTCTTATATAATAATTGTAATGTTTGTGTATGGCCTAGCGGCTGAATAAATTATCTATCTACCTATCTATGGGAAGTACAACCAAATCGTAGTAAGTGACGAAGATTTCAATAACAGATGGCTGTTGTCTTTATTTTATAGATAAAGTATGGAAAGTGGGAACAATTCGTAGTAATTGATAAATATCCAAGCCAGAAATGGCTGTAATTTTGTGTGCCACTGGACTATATGAGAGTGTAATATTATCTTCTTACGAAATTACCTCTGGCGTAGCCAGTGAAGTCAAATTCTCAAGCCCGATATATTTTCAAAATAGGTTCAGTTTGATGCTGATTGTAATGGTCATGAGTTCAATCAATCCCTTTCTTTTGATTTTCCTTTTTCTACACAGACATTTACGATTGTTACTATGTAGCTGGAACCTAGTAAAGAGTGAACCTCGGTCCATAGTTACCAAAAGTTGAATAACATGCTTTAGAAAAAAAACTGGTGCGAAAAAATATTCGAATTATACTGATTCAGGAACGGTGACTATTCAGATTTAACATAACATTTTCTTTGTCGCGAAAACAAATCTTCCAAATTACACAAAAACAGCCTGAAAAATGAAATGAAGCTTTAGGTTTATGATTAATAGATGTCGTTTCAAAATCACTAAAAAAAATCCGAAAATGTGAGCTCAACAAAATTCAACTTTTAGTAGAACATTCGGTCATATTAAGAATATTTAGCAGAAAAAACCTGTGACTGTCTACCATTCGGCGACAAACACCTGTGAATCTGTGACCGTCAAAAAAAAAAACCTGTGAAGCTTCACAGGAAACCTGTGACCGTGGCAACACAGGACTGAGGGTAATATACGTTGAAACTTTCAAGGAATGTTGAGGGGATGCTAAAAGATCGGAGGTCAACCAGCCTCCCTCTCCTTGCCCTGTTTAGTTGATCCTTCTCCTCTACAATTATCAAATTTTTAGTTTTCATTTTATTTAAACTAGTCAAAAGATCTAGTTGCTATGCCTCCTTGCAATCTAGGAGGCATAGCAATTAGATCCTCTACAATGTATACTAAATCATTAGACACATATCATAAGACACAATCATGTCAAGGTTACTAATAGGGTATATGTGCAATATTTTAGGATTGGTTATAGGAGCTCACTTTGTACTTTCAGGACCACTACTGCTACTACTATTGTAGTTGTGATGGCGAATACTTACGATTGTGACTATGACTACTTGAAACTACTTGCATGTTTGACTTCTTGCAGCTTCGACCACCTCTATTTTATACCAGTACCGTGTCCACTATGTGCATCAAAGTTATCAAATGGGTTTACCTGCAATATCAAGGGAGCCGCTAAGGGTAATAGCTTATTGTTTTCAGGACCACTATTGCTACTTCTGTGACTGCAACTGCGTCTACTTGTGACAACAACGATCTTCAACTGCAACTATAACAACTTCGGACTAATTGCTAATGCAACTACTTATGACTGGCTGAGTTAATTTGTATTTGCTAGTGTGACTACTTGCACCTTCGACTATTTGTAATTCTAACTACATTTGACTGTAAATACTAGCGAACAAGATTACTTGTGACTATGACTAAAACCATTTAATGGTTGTTACTTTACTAATACTGAGACAATTTACAATTTTCATAAGTAGTGGTCGTGATTACTTCTTACTATTACTACTTGTGACTATGTGTACTTTTGCCCACGAATACTTACAACTGACTTTTTTGTGAGTCTGACAACAAAAGACTACAATTGCGGGTGACTTTCAGCTGCGAATGTAATTAGATTGTTACTGCGGCTGCAATTGGGACTCAGACTGTTGAAACTATTGCAACTTTTACTATTACAACTAAAAACTATTGAGCTAAAAAAAAGTTGCCAAAAATTTTTATCTTTAATATCTCAAGAACATCAAAGGTTATTAATTTCTATATATAATTGAATATTAAGTGGATGAAGATTTTAATGTTGACATCAACCAGAAGGTACTGTATGAGTATCTTTTGTCAGAAGGGTGCATCTTCAATATTTAATAAAAAAAAAATTAATTCAACATTCAAGTCAAACTTAAAACAAGCAAAAATTGTTACAAACGGGAGTCTGGCTACTGCCCCCTCCCATAACCATAAATATCTAATTATGTCATTTGCATCTTATTAAAGATGAATTATATTTAATATATGTTCTTTTATATTTACAATATTGAAAAATGCCTTTGGTAATGTTATTATATATCAAATATTCGTTTTATATGTGCCTAGTCTTATTGATTATTATAGTCATTTAGTTTTCATTTGCCGTCGATTTCTAAAACAAAAGCATGCTATTCTAGACAGACAGTTAGACACATAAAAAATACAAATCAAACAGTTCGTGGTAACTAACTGTAAGTAAGAAGCAACTCGGCGCAAAAGTAACCAAAACTTTAAAAAATGGAGTTTTGATATCAATAGGTACATCAAAAGAGCCAGCTTATTTTGTTGATTCCAAAGATATAAGATTGATCAAGTTTAGTGTTACCCATCAGATGCAATTAGCAATCAGATACATAAATTTTTCAATATATGTTTGAGGTTTGACCGTTTTTTTTTAAGTGCTAGCAGCTTTAAAGTAAAGAGCAAGGTATTGATGAAGGGGCAGTCCTTCATAAATGGAATAAATCTGCCGAAATTAATATGCAAATTTTGTTTTAAATTTTCATGTACGGTTAGCTAAATTTGAACCTGCGTTAACTGAAAAACGTTCTGGAATAAGTTTTTTTCAATTGAAAGTAAGGAGCGACTTTAAAACTTAAAAGGAACAGAAATTATTTCGTATATGAAAGGGGCTGTCCCATCCTCAACGCCTCACTCTTTACGCTAGTTTTTATTAAGTTTTTATTGTTTTAAAATTAGAGTTGTGACAAAGAGTCAACCTTTAGCGTAAAGAGCGAGGCGTTTAGGAGGGGGAAGGCCCCTTTCATATACGGAATAATTTCTGTTCGTTTTAAGTTTTAATGTCACTCCTTACTTTCACTTAAGAAACTTTTTTTTTATTTAATGACGTAATAAACTTTTTACTCATTTTAAAATTTATTTTTTTATTTATATTATTACCCATATATCTTATGTTTGCTATGATTGTTTATTTAATTTTGGTTTGTTGTAGGTTTCATTTTATTCTTGAATAGTAATTTTTGGTCGTTTTGAGTTTCAATTATTGCTTGAATTGTCTTTATAGTCGAGGACCCAGCCTCTGAAAACTGACACAGGTGTGGTCAGCGAGATGACCGTGAAACGGAGGTTGGATCCAACGTAACTGACCATGCTGATTACGGAAACGACCGCTATATTGTGAGAAATGTTGGCGTGTCGTTGTAAGATCAAAGTTTTAGGTTTCTTCAGCTTTTAGCTACGAATAAAATGTGTAAGTGTCAAAGTAAAGCCAGAAATGCATCGATTCTAGAAACCTAATACAGGAAACGTTGCGAATTCACCTCGCAGCAGAGAAGAGGAGAAACTGAACAGCTAAGAAACTTTTAACTCAAAATGAAACAACTAAAAGAACAAATGGCTATTACATATAAGAACGAATTGTCCAAATTTCAAAAACTCGTCTTCCGAGGACTCATCTGCTGATTCGTTACATTTTCCTGCACACTGACACAACAAATCACAGCCTCTGTTCTTGTCAACACACGGGCAGGCTCTAGAGCAAGTTCGACAAAGGCAATATTCAGGACTGGTACCTTGTGGGAAGGATCTCCCCCCATTGGAACTGGACAAATTTTGCCTTTCGAAGAAGTCCAGCCGAATCAAGTAGGGTCAACTGGCGAAGGCCTTGGTGAGTTCACTTCCAAAAGAATTTGACCTGTAGCAAAGAACGCATAGCGTGAAAAGAAAAAGCGTCATCTGTCGGAGGCAAGTATTTCAGTTCCCGTTTTCTCGGGTACTGGTGAATGCGCAAATCGTTCAAAGACCTGAAGTCACCAGGGTCTTTGCCGTACATTGCTACGACTACCTTTCGGCAGGCAGATGTAAATTCTTCCAAGACAGCATGGGCATCGTCGCACTTTAGCCTCACAATCATGTTCCGTATATCCTCATAGAAGTTCCATCTTTCAACTGCTTTCATAGCTGACTTTTTGCCCTTGCCATAAAAATAGCTGACGGTATCACACCCAGTCACACAGTGGACCACTGGCAGGCAACTGAGCAAACTGTTCGGCAGGACTTCACAAAGCTGGTGAATTGGCACAGAATACTTCTGAAAATTCACATATATGGCACGATCAACCAGCTCCTTCTTTTCATATAGCTGACAGCAGTGATACAGAAGTCCAACAACTATGTCAGTGTCATTTGCTAGCACAGCAATCTCCTTGAAGTTTCTCCCTAGAGCATCAAGGACATGTAAAATTATCCTTGTGTCCGCTTCTTCATGGTCTGAGCTGAGACGCTCTTTGTAATCTTCTGCACTCACATTTGCTGGCAATTTCGCAACTTTCATCCGATCTGAAAAGCCTCCCGAGAGATACAGTGTCACACCTTGCTTGACGAGATCCACAGACCCTTCACAAATCTCAAAGAGAACCTTAAGGAGCTGACTTTTTGTCTTCGAACTTGCCAAGATGGAGGTCCAGTTGAACAGCTTTGTATTCCTTCCCAGCAATATTTGTGCTCTAGCGTTCGCACCTCTGTGCTCGTGGCAACCGCTGCTGTCTTTCAAGCTGACATGATTTCCAGCGGCATCTCGATACCCGAATAAACCGTCATATCTGTCAGCTACAACGTGAATTTCTCGCACATCCAAAAAAGTATACGTCCACTGTTTCAACATTCTTCGGGAGTACGTTTCCACTGTTTCGAAATCACTAGGGGGATGGCTTTTACTGTTTCGAATCACTAGGGGGATGGCTAGGGGGATGGCTATTTATATACAAATTATGACTTAATCTATTATTTACATACAGTGGACTCAACTGGCCTATGTAGGATTTTATAAAAAAAAGGGAGCGGGGGGTTGATGAAATTTGTGAAAATAAGGATTTTTTTTTCTTCTAATAACTGGTGGAATAGGTGTGATGGTTTCAGGGGCAAATCCAGGATTTTTTAGGGGGGGGGGGAGGGGCGCAAAATAGCTTGATCCGATAGACTTACGTTAGGTTTCACTTTCATAACACACAGATATATTTAAAAGTCATCAAAGGTCAGGGCCCTCTAGAGGGAGGAGTGGAAGTAGGTACTTCAGAATACCTTCCCATAACACATTTGAGCCTGTAGACCCATCCCTGAAAGTTTCATTTTCCTAACCTAACCCCTATCCAAGATAGCCAAAAGTAGCTAAAGTAGAATTTTACCAAAAGACAGATGGATCTACAGGCTAAGGTATCTCCTGGGATGGTATTTTGAAGTACCTACCTCCACTCTTTCTCCCACTAAAGGGTCCTGAAATTTGCCTACATGACAGGTAGAACCTATTGAAATTTGACAAAACAACTCTTTACCTTAATTTTCAGTTACTGGTTTCTTATTCTCTGGCTTTAGTTCTGAAAATATAATTCCTGTTATTTGAGTAGAATTTTGAGCCATATTAATGTTTTTTTTTTTTAATATATGAAATGTATTTGCATATCTTTAAAACCTTAATGCTTGGGATTGTGAAGCTGAAAATTTTGTTGTTTTAATTCATTCAAGCAGAAGATCTATTTTGCAAGGTTTCACTCAAAATCAAAGGCCAGGACCCTCTAGAGGGAGGAGTGGAGGTGGGTACTTCAGAATACCTTCCCAGGACATACTTTAACCTGTAGACCCATCCCTGAAAGTTTCATTTTCCTAACTTATCCCCTATCCAAGATAGCCAAAAGTAGCTTAAGTAGAATTTTATCAATACTGGAGCTATGCCCCTGATTGAAACAAGGTTAAAAAAAAAATGATCAATTATTCCCCCTTTGATAGCCTACTGTTTCTAAATGTAAGAAATAGTGCTATTACAACTAAATTCTGAAGCATGTCAATACAACTGAAACTTTTAGATTCCTGAACTTATACTTTCTCACAATGATAGTTGTCACTCAGACAATACCCCTCTATTTTCTATATTTTACTCCTCTTTTTCAGAAATGAATTTTACCCCCACCCCTATTAATACCAATTCAGGGTATATATTTGCACATTAGGGCAGTGGGGGTAAAGTTTATTTCTGGTACAAATGAGAGGTAGGTTTAAAACTTACCCCCCTCCCTCTAATGTGCAAATATATACCCTGAATTGGTATATATAGCTTAGGGGGGGGGGGGGGAGAAAATTCATTTTGACAAAAATGATTATTATATTGGTTAAGAGCATAAAAAGGGCATCAAGTAGTATGTTTACTTTATTTGTAAGTCACTAATTTTATAATGGGTGAGATAGGGAATGATCATACTGCTAATTCTATAAACTGTGCTCGGAATTGAACAGGAAGCTGATGCAAAAGGTTGTCAACCCCTGAAATACTAGGCTACTATGCTATAGCCTACTAATACTAGGCTACGCTTGCTAGATACACTACACTTGATAAATCACTGATGAAGCCTGAAACACGCTGGCAAATACTGATATATGCTGGATGTATGAGATAATGAAATTAGCTTGTTGGCTTTTGTGGGATCATTTTATCCAGATACTTTCCCTCGACAATAGCGTTTCCTACTTAGGGCATGTATCTTGTACTCTCAAGATGGCGTTGCTAGCCGAGAAAAAAAGAAGCGAAAAGGCAACTTCGAACTGATATAGCTGCTGATGCCAGCGTCTGACACCGGTATAGCGGGCCTTCCCGGGATCAGCAGGTCATGCTCTGTCCTTTGGTACAGAAAAATCTTGGTCATTTCACTGACCGCTCACAAACTGAAATAGAGCACATTCCTTCGGTTGGGTCCCAGACTATTAATGGTCTTAACTTAACTATGGCTTTTTAGTTTTTTTTTTGAAAAATTCGTTTTTGGAAATTTTGTTCAAATTAAAAGGATAAACCATCAAAATGATTTTGGTAATTGTAGAAGCATTAGCTATTTCTGTAGGAAGCAACCTACTATATATGATGATGTTTTTATTTACTTCGAGATTATTTCCAGATAAAATACTAAGAGAAGAATAATTTGGTTTTAGGTTGGGAGGGGACGTCTCGATCAAATTTTTGACTTTTCGATAAATAATTAAGAGGGACACGAGTCAGCAGTCGCTTTATCTCTTAGTTTTATAAATTATGAATAAGCATTTGATTCAGCTGAAAGTTTCAGCGAAGGTCCTGTATCGTGTATAGGGTGCCTGACAAATACATCGAAGTGATTAGGCTGTGCACGCGAACAAAATTGCTGTGGTTAATGTTGGAAATGAGGGTAGTAGCCTGTTTTGTATCAAATCAGGAGTTATAAACGGTTGTTTTCCGTTGGCTTTTTTATATTCGTCATCTTAATGGGCTGAGTTCTAAAAAATGCGGTAAAGACTATTTGAGTGTCCCTGAAGAAAACGTTATTATAATCGCTGTTTTTTCGAAAGTTTTCAGAGTTTAGAATTACAAAAATTGGTTGGAAAATTATTGTCAAGAGGACTACGTCGCTTCAACTGTGAGCTTCACCTGCCTAAGATTTTATAACTTAAAAGATGTATCCCTAGGGGCTGGGGTCATGTTGTATACAAAGACATAGTTTTGGGTCTTTAACTATGCTGAAGAAAATGACAATCTAAAAATTTTAATAGGACGATTTTGGGAGGAAAGGGGCGTAGGAGGGGATCTAGCTGCCCTTGAATGTTTTGGTCACTTAAAAAGGACACTAGATCTTTTAACTTTCGTTCGAATGAGCTCTCTCCCGCTGTTTAGGACCATTGGTACGACACGATCTCCCTTAGTAAAAAAAAGACAAACAATAAATAAACACGAATACATGATCTTTGTTCTGACCAAAAAATACAAAATTCCCCATTTTCGCTGATAGGAGCTTGAAATCTCTATACTAAGGTTCTCTGATACGCTGAATTTGATGATGGGATTTACGTTATACTTATTTTACTTCTAGAGGATGTTCTTCCCTTTTGAAAATCTGACCAGTTTTCTCAGGTTCGTTGCCTCTTATGGGTGACATTAAGCTAATGAGTCGTATATATTCTGAATCAGCATATTAAGCCAGATCTTCTGATATATTTATTGATGTTAAAATTCTAGTCTTTAGAGTCTTAGTTACTATTGACCTGAGTCACTCCTTATTTTCACTTCGTTATCGCAAACTGTTTGAAAAGGTTTATTAGTCTGTTTGCCATGCTTTTGTTTATAATAATATCTGCTTGTTTTTAAAATTTACTTTAGTATTCTTTTTAATTTCTATGCCTGACAAGTTTTGTTTATTGTTTAGTATTTTAAGTTTATTCAGTCATGGGGATATCTAATTTTCTTCAGTTTGACTTACTTTTTCTTATTATTCAAGTTCCATTTATTCATTCAAGGTAGGCTAGTTGCTTTGTGCTTTAAGTTTGATTCTTCAAACGACTAAAATTTGCATAGTTTTAGATTTTAATTTCGCTCTTAATGTTTCTTGCAACATATTTTTTATTTTTCAAAATTATTTTAAATAACTAACTAAATGAAATTTGTTTTGTCATAAGTTCAAATCCTTTTTTATTTTCTGAGAGGGATAATAAAATCTAGCAGATTAAATTAATCCGAACTACCAAAAACACAGCGTAACTAAAACGATAATATCCTTTGTTTAGGCTAGAATCTATTTGCTTCTTGTCGGTGAGGCAGTTTGAAAATAGTAGACACAAACGGAAATTTTTCAAAAAATACTTGGAGTCTACCGAAAATATGGAACAAGTAAAAAAGAATAATATTAGAAAAAAATCCAACATATTAGGACCAATTATGCAAAATATTTTCTTTCATGTGCCTCAATTGTTTTTTAAAAGACATAGGTTTACTTTAGAAATAAGAAGCCTTAGCAGGGCCTACTGAGCCACTTCTCTTCACCTACAGTTGTGTCTAATTGGGTAGAACACATAACTTGCTAAACATTTAGATGTTCGATTTTTACTGTTTACATCTAAGTTTACCAGTTATGCTTCGACTAAGGATTTGACCACAGAAATTGATTTTGTTTTTGACGATTACCTCACTGAGTGTCAACACAGTAATTCCGTAGTATAATATAATGCGTGCATAGTATATATGGGTGTTGCTGTACCACTAATGATTGTAAGAAAAAAACTCATCACTTTTGTTATAATGTTGGTTTTTAGTTTATAAAACGATGCAAATTTGGTGGTGATGTTGGGCTGGGCCCGACCGATATGGATTTTTGGGGGTCCCATAGCGATTCCAATATGTCAGTAGCGTATTGATACGATACCGATATAATTTGCCGATAAATTTCCCTCCGAAAAAAAACAACGTTACCTAAAATTTAAACCCCCCATGCTCTGCCCATATTCATACTCACATGTTTCTTCCTGGTTTATTACACAGCAAAGAACAACCTAAATAGTTCACTGTGGATATTCAAAAATTAGGCCATTTACAAGAATTGTTTGACTTTCTTTATCTTTTCTGATCAGCAGCTTCTGAGCAAGCACACAAACGAAATGATAGATATTTGCGGAAGTGACATAAGTAAATTAAATCAAAGAAACCGGTTTAGTTATATAAACACAAATACGCGAAAATTTGATTGAAAGAAGTATAGGATGTTTATTGAAATTGATCATTCAAAACCCAAATTTCAATAGCTGGACTTTGAATTTTAATAATTTAGATATTAATATGAAAACTACTTTACATTCTTATTATATGGTACATTGCTAATTAATCCATGCTAGGCACAATGGACACAGGGGTGCAGCTACAGTTTTAAGCTCGGAGGAGGAAGTTAAAGAATGTGTCGACAAAACCGTCCACTACGCCAAAAAATGTGGACACACAAGCTAAATATCCAAGGTAAATTTGCAAGGTGTTGAAACGCGGCGGTAACACCTTGGATTTCCCCCTCCCCACCTTAAAACACTCCATCTCCCCTATTGTTGCACCCCTGACTGTATGTCAATGTTTTAACCGATTGAATCTAGGATCTTTAACCCACGTAATTGAAAATTCATTAAACAGAAATGTATAGTTTAGTGTATTCTTTTTAGTTGTTTCGATAGAGGATGTACATTCTTGAAGTCACCATACACTTAGAACATTAGTGCACCGGGTGTATATTGACAAGTATTGACCGCAAATATACTTAGGCTTCATTTGACTTTCCCCACAGCAAGGTTGGGTGACAAGCTTGCTACTTGTCCCTGCAAAAAAGATTCTGCAGCTGAAATGTCTATGCGACGCCCTAGTATGGACCAGCAAAGGCTGAGCAGGAACTTCATCCCTTTATTATTTTGTTATTTGACTCACCTGTGCTGCTCTCCACCATAAGCAGACTTAGCTGGTGGCTCCAATCAAAAGGACTGGACAAGCAAAAATTATCTAAGGAAATCTGGTACCATCTTGGACAAGTTGCGTAAAAAAAAAAAAAAAAATATCAGCTGATCACCGATATTTTTTCCGATATTTGATAATGATAGTGATCCTCATATCGGCCCTATAACACCTGTCGGGCTCTAATGTCAGGTAACATGAAGATTGATCAAGTGAATAGCTTCGCTTACCATGGTACCATAATTAGTATAGATGGCGGGTGCTGTGAAAACAACAAATGAATTATGTTTTATTAAACACCTCGTACTACAAATAATTATCTACATCTTAACGGTCTTGAACAGACCCTTTGCTTAACAAAACTGTTCTTGCGAATCGAGGGGAAACTTACCCACAAAATTTTCAGATAAACTTTTAACTGCTCTGCTTTAGACTGTGAATTTCAATGCGCTGAAATATAAATTTCATGTTGCATTGCCTTGTGCAGCTCAGTTTAGCGAGTTTATGTTTACAAAAACTACACTTTAGCGAAGCTGACGTTTCGCTGCAAAGGTCCATTATTATATTTGAAACAACTAGTAAGATGCGACTGTTTAATTATCGTAAATTATTTACTTTTTCAGTTGCGAAAAGTCTCACCACATTGTGAAAGAAGTTCAACTTCAAAGAAAAGAAGAACCGCGTCTATAGAAGTAAATCGGAGATGGCAGTTGGATTCTATTTAGAAGAAAAGAAGAGACTCAGCGATACCCAATTTAATACCAATCCCTTGTGGCGAAGTAGGACGAAAGGTAGTAGACATAGAAAATATTAGAAATATATTAGAAGCCAATACCCAAATCATTTTATATCTCTGGTTCATTCATAATCTATGCCCTTTGTGTACATTCTTTAAACAGTTTTACATCCCCTATTCTTCATTTCCATGTATATCCTTTGACTTCATTATATTTAAGGGAGGATTGTCAATGGCTTCAGTGCATATATGTAAGGGTTCAGTTTTATTAACCTTTAAGCGTATTTGGATGATTTGAAGAAAAAGAAAGATGTCGAAGAAGTTGGATGATTTGAAGAAAAACTACCAGGCATAATTCAGAAAGATTTTGTGTGATAATTTCAATCAAAATGAGGATGAAAATTGCAATCACTTGATTCAATGAGAATATAATTCTCCAATAGATAATTGTGAAGATGATAGAGTACTTTTGGGCCGATTATATTGATGCTCGTCGTTATTAATGGAGTTTAAACTGTCGTTTCTGCTGTAACGAGCCAAAAACGTTCTTTTATAATTATTGTTCAAACATCATGTAACGTTAACTCTATTTTATAGATTGGTTTCCTTTTTTGTGTGTGTATTAGTTTAACAGCATATGGCTCCTTTTCATGTCCTAGGTTCGAAGAATAACCATATATCATTTCTGTCATGAATAACTTTCTTCCTTTTGAGATTCCTTTAAAAAAAAGCAACATTTATGAACCCTTTTTGATGTTTTACATAGGTCGAGTCATTTGATAAATAAGATTCTAAATGAGATGCAATTGTGAAGTATGGTATGTTTCTCTAAAGAAATACCGTCTTATTGGTCCCCAGTGGGGGGGGATCAAGTCTCCACGAGGACAAGACCTTGGGTAGCTTGGTAGGCAGGATTCGTATCTACTCAAGATGTTGCTAAAACTACTTTAATAAACTAATAGACAAAATACAATACTAGAGTACACTCGTGAACAGTCTTCTTGAAGCCGTAGAGAATCCGAGCTATAGTCAACTTGCACCGGCTGGCACCGTTGATTTGGAAGTGGCTGCTGCACTTTCCAAGCTCGCCGTCTATAGTTGGCTAGTGGAGGTAACTGGAACTCTCCGACGGCAGTGATGTGGAGGTTATTGTTAAACTCTCCCAGCGCACCGTATTTTATAGAAAGGTGGAGGTTGCTCGAACTCTCCCAGCGGTGTTCCTCTAACCACTTGTCACTGTTGGTTCTCAAAGCTGAACTGTCCACAAGTTGTCTTTTCCCCCTTCTTATCTTCCAAGGCCCAAGCATACAATTCTGGTTCCATGACCCCCAAATTAGCCTCTAATTGGCTGGCAGGTTTTTTGGTCATGTGATCCACTACCTTGAATAAAAAGAAGGCAGAAACAAGTACATAAAACAACACATACCCAACTATACCCTTGAAGTGGAACATGCACTAAATACCAAAAATATACCCTTAACGTAATAAAACACTAAATACAAGAAATACACTTATATCTAACTTGCGTAAGCCTAGCAACAATCTTTACACAATCTTGTCAATTTTTTATGTTAGCTAATGTTTATTTTCACTTATATTGATCGCTTAGCAGATATTTAGCTTTTGGCACAATGTTTAATAACGGTTTGATCTTTAGTAAATTAGTTGGGAAAGTGTTAATCTAATTTAATTCATATACAACTTTACACTGAGTTTCTTATAGCTAAGGTTGGTCTTCAGTATAATGCGTTTTTATATATTCCACTGTCCGGTTGGATTTCTGAGGTTGCCCCAGCATTTCCCTGTAATAATGACACCCATCACATTCTGGGGGTTTGAATAGTGGATTTTGATCCAGGGATATTAATCCATTTGGAAATTTTTTGCCAATTGGTCGGGGGGGGGGGGTTAAATGTGATTACTTGTTGTCGTGATTAATCTTATTCTTTTAAACATCTTCCCCAGACTCCGCTGTTTAAGAATCGTTCATACAACGCCATAGCCACAAGATCTAAGGAAGTCAATTAAAAGGCTATCTTTCGAAGTTATATCTTAAGTTGAAATCATATTTCTCATTGGATTGGAGATTGGAGACACGGGACTAATATGAGATACACTAGCTAAGGTGAACACAATTAAAAATACAAGGTATTAATTGAATACTCACACAAGTAACACAGAAGTACAATTAAATGCAGACAGGGTTACGATACTTTTGACATACGAGGGTCTGTAAATTGGCACTGAAAGGACTGACGCTCAACGAGTCTATTAACACGAATATAAGTGTCACTTGAGTCTAAACGTCTTCAAGACTGGGCTCTTTCCTAGCTGGTCATAATACATGACTAACTCCAAACGCTGGTACTGGTACTTCAAGACTAACTCCTATAATATTAAATCTACTAAGGTATATTCTCCTGATTTTCCTCTTTTAGTTTTTTTGCTAAAAACTTGTATAGGTCTTTGACTTTTTTTAAAGCCTGTCCCACGCCTGGACTAGACGACTCTTATTTACGCGCAATGCACTTAAATCGTTAAACTCAGACTTTATATGTTTTTTTTTCCACAGAAACGTACCCAAAATTTTTATTGTCTAATAAAATATAACTATATTATATTTTCTTGAGGATTTTTTCATCGCTTTAAGACAGCCTTTTATTTATTGCAACGTAAATTGTTTCTTTAATAGGTAACTTTTATTTACACTAGCAAAACAATTTTTCGTTAATAGCGACATAAGTTTCTTTTTAATAAGTTGAAAAAACGGTGTAACATTAGATCCAATATTTGTTGTTTTCGTTAATAGTGACATAAATTTGTCTTATCCAAAGCTAACAGACAGTCCTTATTGTCATTTAGGCTATCTTCAGAGGAATTTATTACGTAGTAAACCCGGTCTTGTCGGTCGCTGTAAAAAGTGAAACCAATGCATATTTTGTGACTATTTTAATTAGGCGTATTTTGTGACTATTTTAATATGCCGGGATTTTAGTTGAGGTTTGTTTAAAAATGAGCCCGACGTTTTCTTAACTAATAGTTTGAAAGGGGTGCTTATACTTTTAGATTTTTAATTACGTTACATATTTTTCTTCCAATGTCATCATCAGTTCAATTATGTCATCATCATTAAGTTTCCATAATTGAACTCTTTAATTTTTAATTACACTTCATTTTACAAATTTGACTGACTTTTAGGCAAGTACCATATGTCAGAAATTTCATACACTCCTGACTACTTCATGACACCTGTGCTTGCATTTAGGTTACTTAAAATTCCTTCACCCAACTTATGTTCTTCTACTAGTTATGTTACTAATATTTACATGATTGGATTTTAAATATTCTTTCCCTTCACCTAATACTAAAATGATACCTTCACTTAAAATTAAACTTATGGGATATGAAACTAAACTCTAATCAGTAAACTTTTTCTATATAGACTACAACATATACAAGAGCGAATGAACATACATGATAAATAATCTTTTCTAGAGTGACCACTGGGTAAATACTGACGAATAATGTTTATCACTACAGCTATTGGCTGGGATAGATTTTTATCGCTTTAATTTGCTGTATTGATATGTGCCGCGCTGGATAATTTGATAAAGGTTAAAATAATTACTTTGTTCGAAGAGGGGGTGGTCTGGTATATAAGAGGGTTAGTAGGAGTGATGGGGTAATCCTCAATAACTTCTCATATCATTCCCACTATTGTTTGTTCTCCCGGAAAAAAACGGTTTCCATCATTTGGGGGGGGGGTTGGGCCGTAATTGTTTTGTGAACGGCATTATCATGCAATGTGGCCTCGGCGGTTACAGACGTAACACCTTATTGGCTGTAAAGTGTTTAAATGCCTTGTTTCGCTGGTAGGCAGGAAACGAACCGTTGTTTGTCTTGTTGGTGTTTGTGATCTATTTTGGTTTGGTCTTGGGGAAGCTGGGGAGTTGTTTCTTGAAAAAAAAAAATCTTGGGAATGCTTCTCTTGATTATAGTGGGGTTTGTTCCACCAAAAAATTTATTGACAGTTTCTTGTGCTGTAACACAATGTTGTCAATTTCAACCGCACTTTGTATTTCTTGAACAGCTTGTTCTATTGTTTCGATATTTTTGCTATTAGCAATCAGTATAGTTTTGGGTTGAGCCCTTGCTTCAGGCATCAAGTAATCGAATGCTTCGGTCCACTTTTCTTGACATTTCTTCTTTGACGTCTTCTTTCTTATTTCTGTACTTCTCCAGGTGATCATAAAGAATTCCATTTCGTCTTATTAGATCATTATAATTTCATTGTTCTTTAAGTCCTAGAAGACCAATGGCTGCTTCTATAGCATTCATTTCCTTAGTTTCTGGGTGGGGGATTTAAATCTGACTACTTATGGTCGCGATTAATCTTATTCTCTTAACATCTCCTCTAGATTTCGCTGCTTAAGAAGCGTTCACCCAACGCCATAGCCACAATGTCTAAGGAAGTCAATTACCAGGCAATCTTTAAAAGCTATATTTTAAGTCAAAATCAGATTTCTTATGGGATTGATTGGAGACACGGGACTAATCTGAGATATCCTATCATAGATGAACACAATAAAAAACACAAGAGATTTATTGAATGCTCGCATAAGTAATACAGGATTATACTTAGATGCAGACAGGGTTACGATACTTTTAACATACAAGGGTCTGTAAATTGGTTCTGAAAGGACTGACGCGCAACGAGTGTATTAACAGGAATATAAATGTCACTTGAGTCTAAACGTCTTTAAAACTGGGCTCTTTCCGAGCTGCTCATAATACATGACTAACTCCAAACGCTGGTACTTCAAGACTTAACTCCCAAAACAGTAATTCTACGCAGGTATATTCTTCTGATTTTCCTCTTGGATTTTTTGCTAAGAATTTTTATAGGTCTTTAGCCTTTTTCAAAGCTTATCCCACGCCTGGACCTTATTACTCTTATTTACGCGCCTTGCACTTAAATCGTTAACCTCAGACTTTTTACATTTTATTTCTACAGAAACGTGGTACCAAAAATTCGTATTGCCTAACAAAATATAATTCTGTTATACTTTCTTGAGGATTTTATCCTTGGTTCAAGACAGCCTATTGTTTATTGCAATGGAACATTGTTTCTTTAATAGCTAACTTTTATTTACTAGCAAAATATTTTTTCGTTAATAGTAACATAAGTCTTTTTAATAAGTTGAAAAAACAATGTAACATTAGATCCAATATTTGTTGTTTTCGTTAATAGCGACATAAATTTGTGTTATCCAAAGCTACAAGACAGTCCTATATTATTTATCATTTTAGCCATCTTCAGAGAAATTTATTACGTAGTAAACCCGGTCTAGGCAGTCGCTGTAAAAAGTGAAACCAATGCACATTTCATGACTATTTTAATTAGGCGTGATAGGCCGTTATTTTGGTTGAGTTTTATTTAAAAATGAAACCGACATTTTCTTAACTATTAGTCTGAAAGGACGGTTTATAAATCTTTTATTTTTAATTTCGCTACATTCACAGTGAAAAAGGGTATTTCCCAGAAACAAAGATAAAAAAAATAAAAAGTCTAAAAATGCTCATCTTCTCGTAGTCTTCCTAAATGATCTTTTCTAAAGCGACCACTGGGTAAATACTGACGAATAATGGTTTATCACTATTGACCGGGATAGATGTTTTAACTTTGATTTTTGTTTTCGATTTTTTGTAATACTTTATTCTCTTGATCAAAAACAATTTGTAAATGTCTCAAATGATCTTCAAATTTTTCGCTTTCCGTATGTATTGTTAGGTCATCTACGTACCAACTCAGAAAATCAGAGAAATTTATTTCGTCATTTGTTTTACTAGGGACGTCCCGAAAAATTATTCCCAAAAATTCTAAAAATTGTCTAGGACTGCTTTTAGCTCCCATTGGTGCTTTTAAAAATCGGTATGACATACCTTTAACATTAAAAGAAAAATGGCGACTTTCTTCGGATAAATTGCATGCATAAAAGGAGTGTTTGATGTCTAATGTAGAAAATTGTTTTTTTCCTGCCATATCAGTTATAACTTCTTCAATTCTGCGAATTTCCATTGACTATCTTTAATACCTTTATTGACTTCTCTAAGATCAATTAAGAACCTACTGTTTTCTTCATTCCAAAGATGTTTGGGTAAGATTTTACCCTCTTTATTAGGTTTGCCAATGATAAAAACAGGTGAGTTGAATGGTGATCGACCCACTTCAATAATCTTAGCTCGAAGCATTTCCTTAACGTGTTTCATTATTACTTCCTGCATTAAAAATGGTAATGGAAATTGTTTTTTTTGCTTTTAATTGGAACTGTTTCATCAATTGGAACGACAAATCCATCTAAGCCATTACCCTCAATATCATAAGCAGTTCGAGCGAATACATCTTTAAATTTACAAATGAAAGTTTTAAATTTTTCACTACTTTTATCGGTTAATTCTCCGGTATTGACATGTTTTAAAAATTCATCATTAGGCCATTCAGTTTTTAAATCTACCTGAGTTTTATTGCTTTGAGAAAATTCATTTTCAGCACAGGCTGCAATTAACCCAGAGCTTGAGGCTAAGTCGTCTGGGAGAAGCTCAAAATGTCCCATTAATTTATTTCTTAATAAGGTTACTTTATCTTGCGTGGGGTTAAAAAAAATACTAAGGGAAATGAGGAATGAGACACTTCACTGATTGACCCTGAAATACAGATTTGCCACGCTGGTGAAGGCGTGAACATCAGACAATCCCCATGAGCTACAGGACTTTGGTTACTAGATTGCGGTTTCAGTTTGATTATTTTAAAAGAGTTTAGTGAAATGGTTATCTGTGTTAGCTACATTTACATTTCCTGTACAAGCGTTACCAGTGTTTTCGGCAAAAAATGCGCTAAAATTTTCTTGATATAGACTATTGGAGCCTAAACTGATTTGTTTTTCGACGGGTATCAAGAGAAATTTCCAAGCAATTTAAGAAATCATAGCCTACTATTAGAGGAAACTTAAGTTCACTAATAACGAGAAATTCCCAATGAATTTTTCTTTGTTTCACTCCGTCAGATATAGCAACAAGAATTTTGATTTTCCCCAAAACATGCAAAATATTTCCACTCAAGGATTTTACAGCTGAAAATGACGTTTTAATTTTCTTTTATATTTGCTCCGGAAGGCTGTAGAATAAATTTTCCGATAATAGTGACCTTTGACAACCGGTGTCAATAAATGCTAAAATTTTAATAGATTCGCACAATATTACATAATACATAAATGGAAATGAGACACAGTTGGTTGATTCTGGTATACTCAAATAACAAATTTGTGAATCAGAATGGTTCACAGAAGAAATATTATTTATTAGAGGACTTCGTATAAGGTTCGACTCGGCCTCCGGTAAAGTCGAATTATTTAGTTTTTTTGGTTTCCTTGTGGTAGATTTATAGGCGCTGGGGCTAAGAAAAATTTGACTTGTGCCCTATTTCACCACAGCGGATACACGTTATAGGTTCCTTACATTCAGATTGTCTATGTGGACCCCTACAATTCCAACATTTTATGCGAGCATTATTTCTACCACTAAAATCATTCCCGAAATAATTACCTCTAGTTGATCTTGACATAGAGGGAGTTCGGCTTTGTGACATATCATGGTTAATGTTTTGACTGCTGCAGTTAAAACTTCATTAGGACTACAAAATGTTAAATCTATTGTTTCAAATTTCCTAGCTAGTTCTAGTAGTTCATCATTATCGCAATCTGGTGATGCTTGTTCCATTACTCGGCGCGCGATATTAGTTTTTAAGCCACTTTTAAAAATGTTTGATATGAGACTACTGGTGTCGTTTTGGTCGGCTGACTTGCAATAATCCTTTGCCTTACCAACTATTCTAGAATAAAATTGAGAGACTAATTCGTTCTCTTTCTGTTTTTCTCTAACTAATTCTTGTAGTTTTTGTCCTACACTTTTTTTCTGGGCAAAAGGCTATTTTAAGGGTTCTTTCGAGGTCTGAAAGATTTTTGATACTGTCCGGATCAACATTATACAGAAATCTCTGAATCTCCCCCCTGGTGTAACAGATAGCCTGAGACACCATAGAGGCGTCCCCCTTGGACTGACTCTTTTGTATTTGTTTTAGAGTTTCAAACAGTTCGTGGTAACGAACTGTAAGTAAGGAGCGACCCGGCTCAATGGTAACCGAAACTCTAGAAAACGGGTTTTTGATACCAATAGAATATATCAAAAGAATCAGATTTCAATGCTGATTTCAAATATATAACTTTCATCAAGTTTAGTGCTACCCATCAAAAGTTACGCGCCTGAGAAAATTTGGCTGATTTTCGAAAAAAGGGGGAAAGACCCCCTAAAAGTTATAGAACCTTAATGAAAATCACACCATCATATTCAGCGTATGAGAGAACCCTACTGTAGAGGTTTCAAGCTCCTACCTACAAAAATGTGGAATTTTCCATTTTTTGCCAGAAGAAAGATCACGGATGCGTGTTTATTTGTTTTTTTTTTTTTTCCAGGGGTGATCGTATCGACCCAGTGGTCCTAGAATATCGTGGGAGGGCTCATTGGAACGGAAATTAAAAGTTCTAGTGCCCTTTTTTAAGTGACCAAAAAAAATGGAGGGCAACTAGGCCCCCTCCCACGCTCATTTTTTTCCCAAAGTCACCCGATCAAAATTTTGAGATAGCCATTTTGTTCAGCATGGTCGAAAATATGATAAAAATGTCTTTTAGGATGACTTGATCCCCCAAAGTCCCCAGGAGGAGGGCTGAAAGTTATGAACTTTACTCAATGTTAACATATAGTATTGGTTATTGGGAAGTATACAGACTTTTTCAGAGGAGATTTTTTCTGGTAGGTGGGGGAAGGAGAGGGTCGGGGGCTATATGGAAGGATCTTTCCATGAAGGAAGTTTTCATGGGGGAAGGGAAATTGCCATGAAGGGGGCGCCGGACTTGCCAGCATTATTTATTGGTTATTGGGAAGTATACAACCATTTTCAGGAAGGATTTTTTCTGGAGGGGGGGGGGGGCTAGAGGAGGGGATTACTCTGGAGAATATTTCTGTGGAGGATGTTTCTTTGGGGTAAGGGACATTTCTATGAAGGGGGCGCCGGATTTCCAAGCATTATTTAAGAAACGATCAGAAGTTAAATAAAAAAAAACAAGTTTTTTCAACTGAAATGTAAGAAGGAATATTAGAACTTAAAACGAACAGAAATTATAACGTATGTGAGGGGGTTCTCCCCCAAGTCAATACCTCGCTCTTACGCTACAGTTTTTTTTTTAGTGCTTTCAAAGGAGCTATCTATTCTAATTAAACGGCCTTTGTGATTCAGGGGTTTGTGAATCAAAATTTTTTTTAACTCATAACGTAAGAGCGTGGTATTGCCTAAGGGGAGAACCCCTTCATATAAGTAATAACATATACGTAATAAAAAAAAACAATAAAAAAACAAGCGATACGGCTCAATAGTAATCGAAACTTTTAAAAAACGAAATTTTGATGTCAATAAATGTATCAAAAGAATGTGTTTATAATGCTGATCCTAAATATATAAATTTTATTAAGTTTAGTATTACTCATCAAAGGCTACGAGCCTGAGAAAATTTACTCGATTTTTTAAAGAGGGGGGAAACATCCCCTACAAGTGAAAGAATTTTAATGAAAATCACACTGTCAGATTCAGTGTATCAGAAAACCCTATTACAAAGGTTTCAAGCTCATATCTGCAAAAATCTGCAACTTTGTATTTTTTGCCAGAAGAAAAATATACGAATATAGAAGTTAGTTACGTAAGTTAATTTGTAAAGACATCCATTTAGCAAAAGAAAAGTAAAATTTTTATGCAAATAAAAGCTGCACTTATTATAACTGCATTAACTAAAAAACGATCAGAAATTAAATAAAAAAAACAAGTTTTTAAACTGAAAGTAAGGAGCGACATTAAAACTTAAAACGAACAGAAATTATTCCGTATATGAAAGGGGCTGTCCCCTCCTCAACGCCTCGCTCTTTACGCTAAAGTTTGACTCTGTCTCACAACTTTATTTTTTAAAACAATAAAAAACTTTAGCGTAAAGAGCGAGGCGTTGAGGAGGGGACAGCCCCTTTCATATACGGAATAATTTCTGTTCGTTTTAAGTTTTAATGTCGCTCCTTACTTTCAGTTTAAAAAACTTGTTTTTTTTATTGAATATATCCCAGAAACAAAGACCACGAAATAAAAAATACCAAAATTACTATTATTATTATTATTCATTTATTGCCCGTCAAAAAAAGGTACAAAAGGTACAGTAGACGGAGTAATCACTAAAGAAAACAAAAAAGAAAAAAAAAGAAGAAAAAGAAGGACACAAACACACATTGAAAATTCAAACACATGACAAAAGAAAACTCTTCATTACATTAATACGAACAGTGACTATATGCATTACATTAATATAAAAAAACTATTGTGAACAAATTGTTGACCATGGATGATTAAATTTACTTTGAAAACGGGATAGAGATTTATTAATGCTAATATTAGGGTCAGATAGCTTATACAAATGAATAATTTTACGGTTTATTGTCCAAGGGGGCAAATGTAGAAGATATTTAGCAAATCTGAAGAAGATAAATCGTAGGTGCTTTTTATCTGTAACTGTAAAGAATCTCCAGAAAGGAGCAATGTAAAGCAGATGAGGAAGGGCTGTGGCGTTGTAAATGGATGCTAGAATATAACGGTTGAAACGTAGTTTGCTTTTTTACGATTACAGCGTAAGAAATGCTAATTTTACGCTCAACGTGAGAAATCAGCAAACGACGTGTTTGGCCTATATAGATGTGCCAATTGGGAGGCCCAGGTATGTAATATGGTTTGAGGGTTTAACAAGAGAACCGTCCATATTTATAAGAGAAGTAGAGGGATTTCGCCAATTGAAAAGGATTACTTTCGGATTTCTCAGGATTAAAAGACAGACCGATTTTTGAATATTCATCTTTGAGGATTTTGAAATTCTGCTCAATGCGCTGGATCGTACGGCTGAGATTCAGGATGTCATCAGCATAACAAATAAGAGACATATCGATTCTCCCAAGAATGCATGAAGGAAGACACTTTGCCTGCGCTTCCAGGACACTATTATTGAACAGGGTTGGGGAAGTGATAGCTCCGTGTCTAGTCCCTTTCTTAACGAGGATGGGGTACTGAAAATTCACAAGCATATTCGAGAGAATCGAAGAGTTTGGCCTCACACGAGAATTAATGCAATTATATAGGGAAGGATGAAGAGCCGACTGCAGGGAAAAACGGGATGGAAGTTTTAAACGCACTTTTAGATTCCTATATAAATCCCTGAGAACACGGACAACTGATGGGTTTTACGCCTCGCCTTGCCATATGAAGAAGCATGGACGAATGAATTAAGGAATCGAACGCACGTCTAACGTCATGTCCGGCGAGGATCATACTTTCTCCCGAAGATACAGCGTCGGCGAGGGCAGTAAAAACTGCTGTAAGAGCATTAGAACAGCCAAGATTAGCCTGAAAACCGAACTGATGTGGGGGAACGTAACATTTCTGTCTTAACTCATCAAGAAAAAGAAGCTCGAAAAGTTTGCATGTCGTAGTAGATACGGTGATGGGACGGAAAGAGGAACATTGCAGCTCAGATTTCCCTTTTTTGGGAATCGGAGACAGATCACCAATGCAAAACGAGGATGGAACAATACCTGTAACAAATATCATTTGCATGAGAAGGCTGAGGTGACGCACCAATAGATAACTTCCATTAATGATGTGTAGAGATGATGATGTGCTCACCTTATCTATCCCACAAGACGCTTTCTTTTTAAGTTGGGAAATGGCTTTAATAACAGCGTCACAAGTAACAACAAAATCAAGGTCAGGAGATTCATCAATGAATTTGCAGAGCTCGTCACAAAATTGTGACTCTAAAACAGGATCAGGCTCAGAAAATTCATTTGAAAAATGGGATATCCACTCGGACAAAGGAATATCATTCGGGTCTGGCAAATTGGAGGAGATAGTACGAGGTAATAGCTTCCACAGAAGATCAGGTGAATTCCTGACCTTCTCGAATAAAGTGTCTGCATTTTAGATCGATGAAGGGCAAGTTCCTTAGCAAAACGTTTTTTTGACACTTTTCTCAGTTCATTGACTATTCCTTGACGGGGGCATAGGCGATCTCTCCATAATTTGTACCAAAATTTAGCACGGTCACAAGCTTCAGACAGCACTAGATTTCCTGACCACCCGGGAACTTGGGTACCAAAACGTATTTTTTTAAGAGGAACTGCCCTTTTTTCAGCACACAAAAGTGCATGGCAGATTTCTGCGGAGTGTATATCAAGAGTTAATCTAACCTCATTAATGTCTTTATTAGAAGACTTTTGCAGAAGATGAAATGGAACCCGGATCTTGTTTAGGATACTATCTGAAATGTCAATGTACTGAGATGTGTCAATTTTATTCCAATCGCGAGAAGTATACCACTTGCTCCAGCGAACAGTATAAGCCTGTAACACTGGAATCTGAGAAGCTTCTCGTTTGAAACTAGAAGTAATAGGAAGATGGTCTGAAACTTGAAATTTGGAAACTACCTCAACACACACGGTATATCAAGGTTATATGACACAACATGGTCGAGGTTAGATGTGCAAGAGGAAGAATGAATGTAAGTAAACTGAGCAGATTTCTGTTGAACTTTAAAATCATCACCAAATATTCCTAATAGTAAAGAAGCACGGATAGAAGCTGAAGACAACCCGCAATTTAAGTTACAATTAAAATCACCTACGATCAAACACGGGATTTTCAGTTTAAGGACATCACGAAGACAAGAGCTAAGTTTACTAACTGCTAAAGCGAAATCTCTTTCCGAATCTTCATCTTTGTAATCTGTGGGTAAATACACATTTATTATTACGCACTCAACTACTCGAACAGCTAAAAAACTATCACAAGAAAAGAAAACACTAGAATTAAGATTCGATGCTACATAAGTAGCAAGGAACCGAGAGAAAATTTTGAAAGTGGCACTAATGTCAAGTAAACTAAGGCTATGGTTGGTCAGGAAATGTTCCTGCAAACAAAGAATATCATGATTATGAAGTATATTTTCAAGAATATTTTTTTTTTTTATAAGACCACCATTAATGTTCCAAGAGAGAAAACGAATATCCATTTATCTACTTAGCTGCCCGTTTATCGGTTTGAGGGTTGCCAGGGCATTTGATACTGTAACAGGTGTGATTAAACTCTTTACATGTAATGCAAAACATGTTCCGAACACATGGATTATCCCTGGTGGAAGAGTGCTCCGAGGAACCACGACGAGAGCACAGTTCTGCGTTCTTACAATCAGCGGCAAAATGTCCTTGCTGATGGCATCTGAAACACCGTCTAGGTATGAATATGAAATTCTGGACAGTTAACTTTTCATAACCCACCTTCACAGAATTTTTCAGAAAAGAATCGAGATCACTCCGTTGTTCAAAATAAATCTTGTAGACGCGTGACTTGCCACACTGCAAAGCTTTGGCACACTTTGGAATACTTTTCTCTAGATCTTTTTCATTCATTTCTGTCGGAACGCCTTTTATTACACCGATGAAGGCGGGAGATTTAACAGAGGCTAAAAGGCCAGGTTGGAACTTTTTCATCTGGTCAGCAATTGAGGAGGCAGCGGGTTGACTTTTTACGACAATTTTCCATTCTGATGAAGAACGTTTCACCTCTGAAATATCATTTGCAACTTCAGGACATATTTTATCAATAAAATCTTTCCTTAATAGTGAAGATGAAAGATTGGACGGGCAATTTTTTAACACAACAGCATAGGTAGGAGGATTGGATTGGTCCTTGGTGCAAGAGACGACTGAGCAGAAGAGGGCCAGGCAGAAGTTGCCTGTACTGCGAAATGTTGCTTATTTAGATCAGACAAACTGTCAATTTTACGGGAAAGTTCATTCATGCGACAGGTTAATGTTGCAACGATCGCATCACCAATTGTTGGAATTTCACACGGTGAGTAAATCACGAATTTCGGGATCTTACTTTTTTCTTTCGATGCCGTAGATAACCACTTACAAATGTCAAGGACATTTTCATCGTCTTTTTGGCATCTAATTAAACGTGTTCCAATTTCTAGCACCTGATGTAAGACCTCCTTTGCCTTTAGAATGGTTTCATGACTGAAAAAGCTTGTCGACTTAGCAATTATTGTTTCTACTTTGATACCATCGATCATCGATTGAGAAATAAAATTCAATATTGGATTTAAAATAATATCCGAGTCGCCCATTATTTCATAATTGCACTTACGGTAATACTATTCAATAGACAAAAATCCACTCCAAATCAATGCCAAAAAACCGTCGCCAATATAAACTCAATCCAATCAAGCAGGCAGTGACGTCACAGTGGAGTTACAGCTTTGTAGTCCGAGAAATTGTTTTCAAGGTCACTGAATTAATGAGATTTCAAAATCTAAAAAGATAATCTCACACTGAATCTAGGTCAGGAATTGCAATAACTTACATTCCTTATGAAATATACTTGGGTTGCGCAATAAATAATCCTTTTTGTCACTTACAAATGCTATTTATTTGGATAGATGTTCACAGCACGGGAGCTGAACAAGAACTTTTTTTTTTTTTTTTTTTTTTTTTTTTTTTTTTTTTTTTTTTTTTAAATTAAAAATTTTAATTATGACAAGCGAGAAACACAAATATCACAGCGAGAATTGGACGACCATTTTCATTAAACCTGTCTCCAATTTGTCCCTCCTCCCCGGGTAGTGAAATTGAAATGGATCCTCGTCCTCGTCCATCGGGTCTCAAAGCCAAGTCCAAAGCCAATTTATAATAAAAATTACAGCAATAACCAAGGAAAATTGCAATAATAACCTCTTCTCGATCCATACTGGATTATTTTGGTATATTTTCAGATATACTTGAAATAAAAAATATAAAAATACCAAATGCCCATAATAAAAAATACCAAAATGCCCATCATCTCGTATTCTTCCTACGTGATCTTTTCTAGAGTGACCACTGGGTAAATACTGACGACTATGGTTTATCGCAGCAGCTATTGGTTGGGTTAGATCGATTTTGCTGCAATTTTTGTGTTCGACATTTTAGTAATACTTTATTCTGGGCATTATTTTTCATCTCTTATTCTTAAGTAGGCATTTAACCTTCTTTCATTCTTTCGCTGATAATAAAATTGGAAAAAAACAGTTCCTGGCGTCTGTTTGATAGGACAAGAGCTCTATAGTTCCACTGGCCTTGAATCGTCTTAATTTTTGCGGAATTTTCTGTTTAACTATTGGCTGTGGTATATATAATTTGCTGCAATTTTGTTTTTGATTTTTTGGTAATACTTGATTCTGAGCATCGTCTCTCATCTCTAATTCTTAAACTGGCATTTAACTCACCTTTAGTCCTTCGTTGATAACACTAACAAAATGGCACAGCTGTTATAACCCTAGTGTAATGATATCAAACAGCATGTGGTAACAAAGTGTTCATTCATTCATTCACTCATTCATTGCAACTCCAGTTCATTCATTGTGTTGTAATACGATATGCCGTTTATGTCCTTTGACATCTGTCGCCGGAATGCTACTCTGGTGTTTTGTTTATTCCTTAGTTTTTTCGGAATTTTCTTTTTAACTATTGGCTGTGGTATATATAATTTGCTGCAATTTTGTTTTTGATTTTTTGGTAATACTTGATTCTGAGCATCGTCTCTCATCTCTAATTCTTAAACTGGCATTTAATTTACCTTTATTCCTTCGTTGATAATTTAAGGGTGTGCTTGTATAAGCCAATAATATGAAGTTTGAATGGAGCTTCAAGTGTTACAAATTTAGTAAATCGTTTAAGAATAGTTGCTTTTTATAATTTAAAAAAATATCCTTCCCGTGGACTTAGTCTAACCGTGGACCTAATCATTGTGTCGTCGCAGTTAAACCATAAGGCTTCATTTGTAAATTCTTCGTCAGTCAGTCCTTCGTCTGTTTGAAGTTGCTCTTTTCGAGCAGTTAAGTAATTTAGAATTCTATCTTTGTCAAGGCAACAGTACAAAACTATACAGGTAGTACAAAACTATACAATGAAGAAAGGCATAGATTACAAAAAATAGAAGGAATACTATTTAATTAGAAGGCCTTACTTCCAAAATCTTCTTGCCTCTTTAAATCCTCTTTTCTTTCTATCGTTTCCTTTTTGCCCGCTTCAAATATTGCTTTGCTGATTTCAAGAAGGCCCTGCATTCGCCCTTTCATATACGGCCATGTATCTATATAATCAGAATACTGTAATTACTGAAGCAACTATATAATCAGAAGCAACAGTAACAATATATTATATTAATATAGAATAATTATCAATAATAATTCTATTTCTAAAAATTCAAGGCCAGTGGAACTATGAAATGAAAGATACTCATCTTTAGCACTAACGCATGCCAACACAGTTAGCCCATCCTTTTCATTCACAGACCTTTTAAAAACATTTTTAAATCCCTTTTCTGCTAAAACACGCAAAGGTAGATCGCACCTAATCATTATGTCGTCGCAGTTAAACCATAAGGCTTCATTTGTAAATTCTTCGTCAGTCAGTCCTTCGTCTGTTTGAAGTTGCTCTTTTCGAGCAGTTAAGTAATTTAGAATTCTATCTTTGTCAAGGCAACAGTACAAAACTATACAGGTAGTACAAATCTATACAATGAAGAAAGGCATAGATTACAAAAAGTAGAAGGAATACTATTTAATTAGAAGGCCTTACTCCCAAAATCTTCTTGCCTCTTTAAATCCTCTTTTCTTTCTACCGTTTCCTTTTTGCCCGCTTCAAATATTGCTTTGCTGATTTCAAGAAGGCCCTCCATTCGCCCTTTCATATACGGCCATGTATCTATATAATCAGAATACTGTAATTACTGAAGCAACTATATAATCAGAAGCAACAGTAACAATATATTATATTAATATAGAATAATTATCAAATTATGATATATCATTCATCATGATCTTCGCTTTAAAGCCTAAATCAAAGCTCCATGTGCGGCAGAGTCACTAACAAAATGGTACTGCTGTTATAACCCTAATATAATGATATCAAATAGCATGTGGTAACAAAGTGTTCATTCATTCATTCACTCATTCATTGCAACTCCAGTTCATTCATTGTGTTGTAATACGATGTACCGTTTATGTCCTTTGACATCTGTCGCCGGAATACTATTTTGGTGTTTTGTTTATTCCTTTATGCAGTTGGATTTCTGAGGTTGAAACCAGCATTTCCGTATAATAATACCGCCATTGCATTTACAGTGAAAAATGATACATCCCAGAAACAAAGACCACTAAAACAAAAAATACCAAAATGCTCATCATCTCGTATTCTTCCTAGGGATCTTTTCTAGAGTGACCACTGGTAAATACTGACGAATATGGTTTATCGCAGCAGCTATTGGTTGGGTTAGATCGATTTTGCTGCAATTTTTGTGTTGGACATTTTAGTAATACTTTATTCTGGGCATTATTTTTCATCTCTTATTCTTAAGTAGGCATTTAACCTTCTTTCATTCTTTCGCTGATAAAAATTGGCAAAAAAACAGTTCCTGGCGTCTGTTTGATAGAACAAGAGCTCTATAGTTCCACTGGCCTTGAATCTTCTTAAGTTTTGCGGAATTTACTTTCTAACTATTGGCTGTGGTATATATAATTTGCTGCAATTTTGTTTTTGATTTTTTGGTAACACTTGATTCTGAGCATCGTCTCTCATCTCTAATTCTTAAACTGGCATTTAACTTACCTTTATTCCTTCGTTGATAACACTAACAAAATGGCACTGCTGTTATAACCCTAGTGTAATGATATAAAACAGCATGTGGTAACAGTGTTCATTCACTCATTCATTGCAACTCCAGTTCATTCATTGTGTTGTAATATGCCGTTTATGTCCTTTGACATCTTTCGCCGGAATGCTATTCTGTGTTTTGTTTATTCCTTAATTTTTTCGGAATTTCTTTTTAACTATTGGCTGTGGTATATATAATTTGCTGCAATTTTGTTTTTGATTTTTTGGTAATACTTGATTCTGAGCATATTCTCTCATCTCTAATTCTTAAACTGGCATTTAACTTACCTTTATTCCTTCGTTGATAACAAAATTGTTACGTTGATAACAAGAAGTTTGTGCTTCAAAAAAGGCAACTTGTTCATATGAATACTAGTTACCACTAACAAATAAAATAAATAAAATAATATGTTATAAAAATATATTGATAGATTTTTTAAGGTTCTTAAAGTATCATAGGAGATTGCGTTTAATAAGGAAAAAAGACACTTCTTGGATTTTGGGTGTATGTTGGACTATCATTTTGAAACAGGATTTTTATTTACATGTATTATAACATTATAACAGCTCTTAATTATTTAGTTCGGCTTAATTAAGTTTGACCACTATTTATATTATTAGTAATAAGCATTATTAGCTTGACCACTCGTTTTACTTATGCCAGCCCTGAAACAATTAAACAAAGAAATCATGATATATATAAAACTGTTTTCAAAGATGGACCGACTTAATACCCTACTCATCTCAGTTATTTTAAGTGTGGACAATATTCCAACTTTTCTTACTTGGGTGAATACGGGAACAATCAAAATTGGCAGCCTGGAATTTTAATTAATTATTGAATGCCTTTTTATTAGTATTGCTTGGTAATAGAGCATATGTAAAGCCGAAAAATCAGGTTAGATGTGTGAAAAATGAATGTAGACTAATGTAAAAAGCAGGTTTTAAGTGGCATATGAAGAAAAGGAACTTGTTTGGAATTTTTTAAAGAAAACCTGTTGAATAATATTGCTTGGTCTTATAGTATAATTAAAGCAGAAAAAGTAAGGTTAGACAAGAAAAGAAGTGCACTCCAATATAAAAAGTAGACTTAGGAGGAATATAAAAGAAAAGAACTTGTTACGAATTAATAAAAGAAACATTCGGATAGTTTTGCTTGGCCGAAAAAGTGATACAACCCATATAAAAAAATCTGCAACGCACCATTATAACTTGTTATTGAGGCTGGCTATTCGAGGGACTGTTAAAGATCCACCTCATGCTCGTAGTCAAATGGAGTTCTATTGATCTTATGACTTTTTATTATCGTCATATAAAAGCATCATTACTTTTGCCGATATCATAATTTACCAGAAATAATACCAGATACCAGAAAAATGTAAGATGTTGATTCTCCTTATACATCTCTAAATAGAAGACTACTACTCTCTAATCACCTGTCAGAACTTTGTTTTCATAGTTGATGGCTAAGATCGTCTCATGAGGGGTATTTACAATTTTAGATTCACATCCAGGCTAAGGGATAGACCAACACCGTCATTGTCATACGGGATATAGCCATTGTTCAAAAATACCAATACGTTGGGATTGCGTTAAAAAATGAATTAAATTAATACAAGCCAACAGTAGAAGTATACGAGGTAAAATAGCAATAGAATATTCCAGAATATGGCCCAACTTTAAGGCAAATGTAAAGTACTGGGCTAAAGATATAAATATATATTTTTTTATTTTGATCTGATGTTAGAAGTGAAAAAGGAGTTTATGCAAATATTTCCACCCCGCCTCAAATTGGAGCAACAATATAAATAGGAATTTGGATCGCATCAGGCCAGTTCATTAATGCATTCGGCCCTGTAAATAATACAGCCATTGTATTCACAGTGAAAAATGGTATTTCTCCAGCACCCAAAATAACAATATAAAAAGGAATTCGTATTAAATACGGTCAGTTAATTCATTGAGTTGCAATACAATGCCAGATATGTCTGAATCTGTCTTCTGATTGCCATTATGGTGTACTCAAGATTGACCTTTTCTTCCTCCTGACCCCGTTAGCCTGCGTAAGAAACACTTCAATATTTCATAGCAACGGAACTAATTGACGCGATTATAAAGCCATCCTTAGGAATTTTACCTTAGGTCTTACGATTCCCTGAGAGCGATGGGAGTCACGGAGGCTAACCCCTGAGACCTACTACCATTTACGAACACAAATTAAAATACAAGGGTTTTATTAGGTACTTACTCAGAATAAGAAAGTGTACACTTCAACGTAAGGCTTAGATACTATACTTAAAATACATAAGAGTTTGTAAATTTGCACTGATAGAATTAGCCTTCAACGTGTCCGATAAGCAAAAGTCTTAATATCATTTTAGCCTAATCAATACTTGTAGGATAACTCTCGTCGCAGAAGTCTTAATATCACTTGAGTCTAATAAACACTTGTAAGCTAATTCTCGTCTCAACTGATCTGAGACTTACAGTTTGAACTTCACTCCTTCAAGACTGATTCCTGACTAACTCAAATTGGCCCTCTCATTTGGATATATTATTCTCATAATAATTCCTCTGGTCATTACTGACCTTTCGTTCAGGTATTTAGACTACTCCTGCTTAGGTGCCTGAAATTTCCTTCTTGGGAGTTTAAGAATTCAATTAATTTTTGGTTGTGCGCCTGGTATCATATATATATTAAAATTCCACGTCGGCAAATTTATTTTCATCGAAAGGGCCCAAAATATTTTGCTTATAAGTATTTAATAAAGTCTCATACTTTGTAAGTACTTTTTTTTTATCTGCATAAGCGAGACATCTTTATTTAATTGTGAGGCAAATTTACTTTACTGCAGTCCCATGCAGTAAAGACGAGGTCAAGGCCGAAGGCCATGACCGAGATCGTTGATTTTGAATTGAAAATCAAATATTTTGCAGAAGGCATCAAGACATGCCTAATTGTAGAAAAAAAGACAAGGCAGATAGTCCGAGTAATTGAGAGGCAAAAATGTTTAAATGGTACGGGTAAATGGTGGGAGTAAGTATGACTCTCTTATTGGACAAATACTTGTGTGTTAAATTCTTTAACTCTGCTAGTCGACACACTATTTGTGACGTTGTTATCTTGTTTTGGTTATGCTGCGAAAGTGGTTATTCCGATAACAGGCGAAATTAGGCTTTTCAAATAAAAGGTAAAGGATTTTATATTTTTTCTACGTGTTATTTATCTCATTAGCTACGTATCCCACTTCCTGTTGTTCAATGATGTGCTCATCATTGGGTGTTTTGTCCTTGAACCTATATTAACTAGTTACACCATTCACTCAGTTTGGCTTATTGGGGAAATCTCTAATTTAGTGAAATCTCTAAATTATCTCTCTTTTAGAAAAACCTCTAATAGCGAATTTGCGGGATTTTGGCTTGCCGTCTTTGGTGGTTTACAAAACCATCAGGGTTCTCTTACAAGTGCTCTTTCCTTGGGGTACAAAATTGCCACACTATTTGGCCCCAGGCACCATAAAGATTAAACCTTCCCAATTCCCTTTCCTTCCTCGCTGTGTATAGGATTCTCTTCCTATTATGGTTAAGGAAATCAAGAAGACTAAACATATAGTCATTAAAGTATTCCACCAGAAGTTTGCTGAAAATACTCCGTATTGACTTTCCATATTCGTTAATCTTTGGTCTTCACTTGTAAATAAAGGGACCTGGGAGTCTAAGGCCTCTGATTTTTGTAAGGGGTATTGCACCTCTTACTTTCTTGATTTTTTCCAAATCGAGGCTCTTAATTCTTCATCAGCGATGTTTGGGATTGTGTACGACAAGTTAATTCCTTGAAAATTTGTTAGTTTTGGGCGTTTTTCTCACTTAGTTTTTGGTAAGGGTTCGAAATCGTTCTTTGCTGGCTCATTGGCCATGGCTAGCGTGCGCATGATTTTCTATTATGTATTGTCCGACACTCTTTGTAAAAGTATTCGCCAAGGAAAGATCTTTTTCCTCTTTTACTAGCATCAATGCCAAAAGCTGTATCAATTATTGGGATTTTGTTTTCGTTTTGTAAGGTTTTTTTCCAAAGGATAATGTTTTGGTTATTGTTGCAAAGGTGGTCCGTATCAATCTTGTAAATTTCACTGGATCTTGGTGGGTTATTGTGATAGCAGTTTGTGACGTTTCTTTATTGAGTTCAGTTAGGTCGTGGACAATATTTGTGGTAGTTTCCGATTCTGTGGATTAAAATTCTTCAGTTTCCGTAAGTAGTATCGCCATAATATATTCTGTTGATGTAAATTTTTTAAGTAGACGTTAATTGTAAATCTATTTGTGTAAAAATAAATCCAAATTTCCCTGATAGGAAAACGGAAAAATTCATGACGAAAAATAGAATGGAAAATTTACTGACAAAAAGAAAAAAAATTACAAATGATCTGAGGATTGTTGAAAATGTCCAGATTCTTTCTTTGCCCCAGTTTTTAATCAAATATATTATAAAATTTTTATTAATCGTAACATGTAAATACTCTGCTAAATATAAAAAATCAAAATGAGGTGCAGGAAGCTGTAAGATCGTAGCCAAAGTAAGGTGTCTAGTAGGCAAAACCAGCAAAGAAATCTTTTGCCAGTCTTTTTTTTCTTTTTTTGATAAAAAAACACTTGGGCAAAAAGTCCTTTAAAATAAAATTAAACAGCTCCATGCTAGGACAATGTGACAAGGGCGCAAATAATTGACCAAATGGACAATTTTATTTTAAAAAAGTGAAAAACATTAAAAAGACACAGAGGAGGGATCCCCCTTTCCTCTGGGCTTGCTTGTGTGCAATATTCAGTATAAAAGAGAGAAAAAGAAAACCACCAGACAAAGCCAGTAAACAATGATCTTAAAATGCAAAAATTTGGAGAAATAAAGGAAAAATAAGGGAGTAATAAAGCTTTAGCTATTGGTTGGGATTTGGGTTGAATTTGGAGGATTGTGACTAGTAAAACAAGGGTCACAGCAAAAATTTATGTCCGATACCCTTACAAATTTAATAAATGGTTTTGGGTATTTATCGGAGAGTGTCTTGGGTATGCAACAATAATGCATATGTTTATCAAATTTAAGATTGCTACTAGATACCCAAAAGCTACGTTTTGGACCTTAACCATATATTTCTTTACAATAAATGCAAAGCCTCTGGTCATCTTCACTGTTAGACTTTGCCCGCTTTTTTTTCGTGGTTTTTCTTGCAACCACCTCATACAAGGAGATTGTGTCAAAGAGGAGTCCGGTGGACAATTTTTTTTTCCTGGGAAGGCCTTCCGTTGTCACTGGCCTCTACACTTATACCTCATAAAAACTTTTCCGTTGGACCAGGTATTCTCTGCGGCGTGGGCTCCAATGATAGGTAAAGCAGTGACCATAGAACTGGTGTTATGAAAATAATTATATACATCTCGCCACACTTAAAAAAGTAGTGTATGCTTTCTATTTCCCTCCCATCTTATAAAATTCTTCTGTCTCAAAACTCATTGAGGTCATCGGGGTTAATATGATCCACAACATAAGGACAAAAAAAATAATTATTCATCGATGAAGGAGGGTTTTCTACTGGGAGAGGACTGTGCTGCTGGAGAAGGTATGGGAGGTAGAAAAGGATGCTTTGGATGTAGTTGGAATGGGATTCAATGATTCGAGGGGTTCAATATTACTTAAAAATGAACCCGAGGAAGATAATTGGGAAAGATTCGACCCCAAATTTGATGGGACAGGAATAGGATCGGGTTTCGAAATTAAGGGGGGTGAAGTTGAGGGTGCATTATCTGTAGAAACAGATCCCTTTCAACGCATTTTGTAAAATTAATATTGGGTGCACAAAATAGACACAATAGAAGAGACCAATTGCACGGAACACACTTTTGCAAGTACTTTCTTTCATTTTTTTTATTTTTCTTGGTAGATGAGCCGCGAAATTAGTTTTTTTTTTTCTCTTGGACGGTCATCGACTCTTTCTAATAGTGCAATCCCATTCTCGTCACAAATACCAAGCTTATATTTACTAATATGGTGTTTCCATGCCCTTTTCAAGGGGCCAAAAATACCAATGTCAGCAGGTTGTAAAGTTTGTTCTCCCAATCACAAGATTTACATAATTATAACACGACAAAAAAAAGAGTACCTACATTAACAATTATAGTACTGAGAGATCTAAATTTGTTCCGTTTGTGTCAATAGCCCAGTGCTGGGATGCTCACAATGGTAAGAACCTGTCTTAAAATAATAAATAATGACATACCTCTTTTATCTTTTCTTATCAATATTTGCTAACTCTTCGTAAATATTCTTACTATCCTCATTCACCTCCTTTCCCATCTCCTCTTCAGTTCGTTCGGTAACGTCAATAGAACGAAGCCCGGGGTTATCTGTCCTTATTTTTGGTTTTTCCAGAAGACCAAACCAATTGTAAGACAATCTATAAATGATAATAGTGAAGTTAAGGGGGAAATACTCTGCCGAAAGTACAGTTCGGCAACATATCGCGACCTGAGAGCAAAATTTTTACTCCTCAAAGTCATTCCGAGAAAAACGCGATTGAGTATTGACCCTTTCTGTTTTGACATTACGAAAGAATCTAGAAACATTAAAAAAGATTTATCTACATCTCTACATGACAATTTAAGATTGAACGTAAAATAATTCTTAAAGAAAGAGAAAAATTACTAAAGCCGAAAGAATAAATCCGCTCTTATGTTCATCTCGTGCCAAAAATGGAAGAGGGTAACGAAAAGTTCATTTTTCATTTTTTGGTTCCACGGTTTTCAGTTAAATTAAGGTAATTTAGCTATTGCAAACCTTGAAAAAATACTGTAAAAAGGACATTTCTCAGGTTTCAAATAATTCTGTTTCAAGTGGTACGAATATTGAACCTTGTTTTTATATAATGTGATCGAAACAAATAAAAGAAGTTTACTTCGATTTTGCAACCAGTTTCCCCTCCCGCACGCATCTCGCAATCCTTGAAACACTATTTTTGTTTTTGTAAATGTAATACTAGAAGGAAAATAAATTTGTTTTCATTAAAATACAAATTTAACACACAAGCCTCTAATTTGGTCTCGTTTCTTATTGCTTTAACTTCTGTGTTTTTAGCTTGAGTTTTAGAATTAATTTCAATACGAATTTGCAAACGCACCTGCATCTATCTTACATTTTCTGAAAGCACTTGTACTGAATTTCACTAGTAAAAAATAAAAAGTGGACGTCGAGGATTTAAATTCCTAGTAAAAAGACGTTTTTTAGGATTGAACACTAGTTTTGACGGATTTCCACTATTCTCTGCTCATTCGCTGGCAAATTATCATGGATAAAGCAATGAAAAAAATATGTACGCATAGAGCAATGACCTGTCTATCCTCTAATATAGATTTATTCCTCAAAATCCCACCTCCAATGAAAAATTAGAATAAAGTCATTCCAAACAAAAACAAGTGCTGCCCAAATTCCTAGCTCGCGCGCAGAGAAATGTTAACCCGGGTTCGGCGGTTTCTGAAGTACAGTTGTAAAACTTTGAAAATAATCATGCATTCGAAAATTACTCGCATTAGTGATAGAGAGAATAGAATATTGAGAGGAATTTGAAATGTCTGAAGTTGAAGCTGAAGTGGCACCGACATCTGTAGAATCCCAGAGCATGGTTTCACCAGCCAAGAAGGAAAAGAAAGCAAAGGCTCCAAAACCAGGTAAGGCTGCAAAACCTAAAGGGGATAAAAAAGCCAAGGCACCAACAAACCACCCAAAATACACGGAAATGATCACCAAATCCATTGCTGACCTGAAAGAACGCGGGGGATCTAGCCGTCAGGCCATTCTTAAATACATAATGACCAATGTCCAGGTTGGCAATGATGCAAAAGTTGTGAATATGTATCTTAAGCAAGCTTTGAAGCGTTGCCTTGCAAATGGAATTGTTATAAGTCCAAAGGTACTGGCGTAACTGGTTCTTTCAAGCTTGCAAAGCCTGCCAAGGCCGAAAAATCCATGTCTGCAAAGCCAGCCAAGCCCACAGCTAAGAAAGCAGTCAAGAAAACAGCCAAACCTACTACAGTTAAAAAGTCAACTTCAGCCAAAAAAGGTTACCAAGCCTATAGCTGGTAGCAAGAAACCTGGAAAGGTTTCCAAGAAACCCACTATTGCCAAAAAAGCCTTATCAGCAAAGAAATCGACACCCAAGAAGGTGTCGTCTATCAAAAAGGCTCCCGCCAAGAAAGTGGCATCTAAAAAGCCAGTAGCCAAGAAAGCAGCAAAAAAGTAATTTCCATAATAGGTTATCCTATACTACCAAACAGCCCTTTTCAGGGCTATCAAAGCAAATGCTCGACACTCGAAACTTTCTGTTCAGAAAGTTACAATGATATTAATTTTAAATTCGACTTTCTAATTTTCCCTTTCAAGTATAATTCAGCTGCTGTTTATGCCTAAAACACGTTCGACAATATTTACTTTTGAACTATAGCGTTATTACCGTCTAAAAAAACACCATCTTCAGGACTAACTGTGACGGCTGGCTCGTAAGGTTCAAGCTTATTTATAAAGTGCGAACAATAATAAGCTTACAAATACCTGGTCATAGCCGAATGGGTTGAGCAGCGTCTTCAAATCATGGGGGCTAAGGTTCTTTTTTTTTGTTATAAAAGATATAATCAGCTTGGTGCTATTAGAATAAGGAAACGAGTTTATTTTGGAATATTATTTTACTTGGGAAAAGAGAAAAAAAAAATCACATTAATTAAAAATGCAAACAGCACCCGGTGTTCCCAGGCGGTCACCCGTCCAAGTGCTGACCGGGCCCGACGTTGTGTGACTTCCAGGATCTGACGAGACTGGGTACTTTCAACGTGGTATGGCCGTTGGCTAAGGAAGCTTTGTATCAGAATAATGTTTGGTCCAAAAACCAACAAGAAATAAAATGCCCAATTTTAGAGTCATGAAGCAAAGTTTTCAGTAAAATAACATTTAGCAAGAATGAAAATATGTTTATTCATTGTTTTTAACCTTATTTTCTTCTGAAACAAAACGGCAAGCCCCTAAAATGTTTCTACCTTTGATGACTAGCCTAGGCTACCCTATAGCTTCCTAGTTTAGATTAGGAAAATGAGCCCCCTTTCGTACAATAAATGCCATGCTTTGTATGTAGATGAATGGGCAGGCAAACTTTATTTCTTGTTACAAAAGGACAAGCCTCGAAAGTTTATTTAGATTCTGTTTTGTAAGAGAGAAATCCCTCCACCCCTCCCCCGTCAATTGATGGGGGAGGGGTGCAACCCCCCTCCCCTCTCCAAACGATGGGGCATCCGAGGCTGTATATACTTTTCCTTTCGTAGTAAGTAATTTCAGGAGGAGGGTTGCTAGCCCAACCGTCCCTAGGTGCATTTAGTTCTCTGGTGGCTAGCCGATATCCAGAGGTACGTGAAGTCAGCTCTGCATGCGCCATGACTGCATGGGAGCTGACTTCGGACGAGCACCATTACCTCCAACAGAAATTCTTAAACTCAGGAACTGAATTTGTTATCATTTTCTCTGCCAAAATAGAATTGGAAAAGATATTTTTTTCTCTTTACATCCAAATTTAAGGCAAAAAAAATGCTTTAACCTGCATAAAATTTCAAAACCAGCTTATGGAATAAATAATTTTGAACACCGGCTTAACAAATAAATAATTTTGATACCGAAAAACAAAACTTAGAGGTCTGAATGTAGAGTAGTTGAATTCCCCCGTCGCCGGAGATTTGTACTTGAAGGTTTAAAAGAGGTGCCATCTTTTTTTAATATTTCAACTATTCTCGCGCCAGTGTATGGCCCTTCTTTTCGGTATTTTGTACCTTTTGCAAATTGTGAGGTACAATTTTGGTTGCTTGCAAATTTGCACAGTTACTTTTTCAAATGGGGCCGAGCCAGAATCTAAGGTAGTTGAATTTTTCCATCGTCGGAGGTTTGATCTCGTAGCTTCAAAATTTGCAATTCGTTCACTAATCTTTTCACCTTTGGATCGTAGCTACTTTTATTCATATGTGGCTTATCCCTTTTTCGTTAAGCAAACGAGTGTTGTTTCTTTGCCTAATGGCAAGAAAAAATTATAATTGAATGAAAATTATAATTATAAAAAAATATAATATAATTGAAAATACAAATTAATTGAATGACACTATAGCATGTGACCACATGGGAAGGAAAAAGCTATAAAATTAAGGAAACATGATGTAAAAAGGGGGGCTTTGCATATACTGCATATATAAGCATATATCTATGATTTATACTGTTCCACCTAACATATTATTTAATTATTCATTATTTCTTACTCTTTTTACACCTAAACTCTAAACTTATACACCTAAACTCCTGTGGTTAAACTCTAAGAAAAATTTGCATAAAAACAGAAATAATGGGCACATTATGAATGGTCAGTCTCGAATGGAAAGAAAACTTTCTAGTTCGAGTCAATGTTGGCAGCAACTGGGGCGAGACGACTGGAAGATCTGGCACGAGCCTGAGTATTCTGAAATTTATATAGCGGCAGATCGTACAATTTCAATTCTTCGGCTTAGATTTCTCATATTTGCAGTATTTTCCAATTTTACATTCTGGGACGGCCTCCCGTAATTTTTTTCTTCAGTTTCATTCGGCTCACAAATTTGTGACAGGCACCGCATTGACCATTTCTGTGTAATTCTGTATCTGTACAACCTAGACAATGGATTCCTTCTGGAAACAATGTAGAGATGGCATTATCTAAAAGAGTAAATTATTATAATTTTTTAGAGGTAGTTACTTGGCGATAAAAAAAAAGAGAAGAAGAAGAAAAGGACTGTCATCCTAATCCAGTACTTGAGATAAATTTTCACTTGAACGAGGTTTTAACCTTACTCATCTATCCAATTTCCTAGGACCAAACAGTATAACCGAACCATCAACCAAATCGAAATATCCAAATCCATGCAAAGTCGTCATCAACAAATGTAAGTCGTTGTAAATTTACAAGCAAAAGCACCTTAAATCTAGCAAAATATTTCCAAGTAGTACCTTTCATTAGGGCTCATCAAAAGAAATACCACCTGCCTTAACGGGTTTCGAGGCTTTACTTTCTTTACCCGGCGCAGTGGAGCCTCTACCATAAGATCTTTTATGGTTCCCTATGTTAGGTAAGGCTTGTGAAATACATGCATGCTAGTAAAACTATTCAAAAAATACATACAAATGAGTTTGGTTCTTTCCTTAGTGAAATCCCATAGGTCAATGAAAGCAGACAATTCTGGAACAAATAAAGACGTCCGGACGTGAGTTATAAAACAAAGTGTTTTATGGGTATCTGGAACCAATTACAGATTTAAAGTCCTTCAAGCTGGTTTGAAAACAATGTTCAAATTCAAAATTCCAAAAAAGAAAAGTGAACGAGAAATTATATTAAATATCATTCAGTATTTCTTGTATATTTACCTAAAAGTATGTTTGCTCACCAAGTACAATGTAATTTGCAAATACTGCATATACACGCATATACTTATGATGTATATATTTCTACCTAACATATTATTTAATTATTCATTATTTTTTACTCCTGCACCTAAACTCTAAACTTATACTCCAAAACTCCTATGGCTAAACTCTTAAGTAGAATTTGCATAAAAACACAAATAATAGGCACATTATGAATGACCGGTCTCGAATGGAAAGAAAACTTTCTAGGTCGAGTCAGTGTTGGTAGCAACTGGGGGAGACAACTCGAAGATCTGGCAAAAGACTCAGTATTCTGAAATTTATATAGCGGCAGAACGTACAGTTTCCATTCTTCGGCTTGAGTTTATCATATTAGCAGTTTTTTCCAAATTTACATTCTGAAATGGCTTCTCGTAATTTTTTCTTCTGTTTCATTTGGTTAACAAATTTGTAACAGGCACCGCATAGATAATTTTTGTGCAATTCCGTATCTGTACAACCTAGACAATGTAGAACCTCGGGGGTTACGTTGGAGGATATTTCCAAGGAGGAAGTTTTCAGGGTAAAGCATTGCATGTATTAAATACGTAACCTAGGTTAGGTTAGGTTACGTATTTAATATATGCAATGCTTTACTATATGCAATGCATTAAAAAATGTTATAGCAGAATTAAAATTTTTTTTTTAACGGAACAAACTCATAAAACCGGTGAAAATGTTCTTGACAGTAGTGACAGCACCGGTGAACAGCTTTACAATTGGTTTTACTACAGCTTCAACCGCGGTGATCACTACCTTGATTATAGAATTTGCTGCGCATATGATCGTTTAGCCAACGGCTTTAACCATTTTGCTAATGGTTTCAAGTTTTGCAATCGTTTTGACTGGAAAGGCGTCTGCATATGCTGCAAAACCTGTAAATTAAGGGTTTTTGTTAGTGCAGATCCTCTTATTAAACTCATTATGAAAAAAGAAATCCCCCTTTCACGGGAGCCGGGCGCCCTACCAGAATTGCGAGTAGTATGCTAATATTGAATTTGCCGGGACATATAGGAATCTCCATGCTATTTGCCGGGACATATAGGAATCTCCATGTTATTCTATCGCGCCTCTACACCTTTTCACAGAGAGTGAGTATCCTCTCACACAGTTTGACGTAGACATTTTTTTTAAGTTGGCGAGGTATAATGTGGTCAAACATGTTTTGAGAGTATGGTCGTAATTATATAACTTAAGCAGACTGGTTTTTGAGTCAACATCCGTTTTTTGAAAGTCATTCAGAGAGCGGAGGTTACTCCATACACGATAACTTGATTTGTGGTTGGGATTTGAATAAAAGGAATGGTTTTCACTACAATTCATAATAGTAAGAGAATTGAATTCAAGAGAATAGTTTATTTGAGAGGATATTAGTAGAGAAAAAATGAGTGGTGCATTTACATTATTGGAGATTAATGATGGAGCCGACAACAGTAGCAACGATATACGAGTACCCAATGTGGCTGTGGAAATAACCGCTGGCTGTAGACTATGTCTTGAATGGGACACTATGTATGCTAGATACGTGATATCATTAAGCAAATTTAAACAGGAGGAGCAACTATGTTTTGCTGGAAAAGTGAATATTCTCCATATAAATAAACTTCGGTCAGCATTAGATGTCCTATCGAAATATATTGACGAGAACAAAATGCATCAGTGAATATTATTATTGTAATTATGTTCAATAAAATTGTTTCTAAATCAAAGGCATTTTTCTTTCTATAGTAGACTAGCGTATATTTTTTAGAGTAGAAAAAATTCTGGTTAGTATGAAGTTGGTTGTGAGAGTGTTAGGACTAAAAAAAAAAAAATGGATAGATTCGAGAAAGAGCGAATCATGGGGTATCTAGCTCTTATGGAAAAACGTTTGATTCTAGATGACGATTTTCTAGAGCTGTCTATTCAGAGGAAGATATTTTCTCGGGGAATGCTTGTCGATATAATGAAAACTGATTCTCCATCATTAGACTATTGTATGAAGCTTCTACGTCGTGGTCCAAATGCATTTACACAATTTATTGATATATTGATCACGACACGGCAAAATGATAGTGTGGATGGCTCTGACGGAATGTGATTCGCCACTTGAGGACACTGTTTGTGAAATTGCTTCAAATAAGCAAATTGAAACATGTGAATTCTATAGAATGAATGAGAATAGTATCATTGACTATACAAAGAGATATGACAAGAGTGAAGTGACGCTCTACTGTAGAAAATATGACCCTGACATTGCAGTACATCAGGATCAGTACACTGTGAATTCAGATAATCTACCTGCACTAGTTGTTGTCGACAAATACCTAGTAGAGGATGAAATCTAAAGAGTAGAAAAGTCGTTTTATCATGTATATAATTTTTTTTTTATTAATAAACAATTTCACATACATTTTTAGAACATTTTATTCGTAGGGCACTAAAATCAATATTAAATACGCTTGTAAGTATATTTTCCACTAGAAAGTCGTTCAATCGAGGTAAGTCAACGTAGATGTTGAGAAACTGCTTGTAGGTATAGCCACGACATCTGAACATGAAAAAGAGTAGTGCATGAAAGCCACATGTCTTAGTCGTTAAATCCTGTACTCTTCGTTGATTTTGAAGAATGGTTTTCCCACTGCTTTCAATAAAGTTGCTGATGTATGGAGCGTAGAATTTATACGATAGGCCAAGAGGATCAAAAATTCAATATTCTTCGCTGTTTGAAAGATGCATATCCAATGACCAGTCTTCAAAGTCGATGGACTGCTATTAACAATGATTAGGGTATTGTTAACACTTGAAATTTTTTCAATGAAGTCCGAAGGTATGCAATAGGACTTGTACTGGGACATGTATGGATCCATACTAAATACGTTGATTATTTGGTTTGTGTGTTCATGGTGCTAGGTCTAGTAGAACACTGCCGTCGGTGTGATTTCCCAATAGGTTTCAAATTGACTCAGTGATATTAGCGTGATACTCTCAGTCAGAGCATCGGCAAATATACACTCTAAACGTATATTCCCTGTTCGTACTATGCTCATATCCTGAGTCCCTGACAAGTCCAAAACAATAACCCCATGATTTTTTGAAAACATTGAATCAGTTATTCCATTTTCAAATAGTTGAGTCATGATCTAGGGATTGCATGGTCAACTCGTACAGAGTTCTATAGGATTTTTTGTCAAATGATAGAGTGTACAATGGAATACCATTCACTTTGCACACAAGGCTAGATAGACCGAAAAAATTAAAATCATGGGGGGATTCAGTCCAGGATCCAACGGCACTGCCACTCTTCACAAAGGCCAAAGCCAATTTTGATGGGATTTCTCCATTGATAAATGATGAATCGCTATAGCTACTAGAGCCGGTGGCAATGTGACGTTGATTGGTGATCGTATGGGGAAAAAGAAGTTTAATATTGTTACCATTGGCTCTTAGCTTTTCCACTGCCAATGCAACAGAGCTCATAACCTGTTTTTTTCGGACGTGGAGAATTGCCGATGTGATAATGCCATTTGCATCGGGTGCTGCAGGAAGTGTTTTTCTCAAAATGAAATTCAATGGGGCCATCTGTAACTTTATGTCAATCTTGACATTGGAGGGTAGCCATTGGGATATATTGAATACCTCATGATTTAATTTTCCAACCAGATGATACTCCTGGGTCACTGCTGTAGTCAACTCACCGTCAGTATCAACACCTGATCGATATTCATAGCCCAATGATTGTCCTCTCAACTCCTTGTACGCCTTTGGTGTCATCATCATAAATTGTATGTAGCTTGCATAGTTTGATAAATTATTGCTAGTGCTCACCAATGTTCCATTAATAAATACATTAATTTGTTTGAATAGGTTGTGTAGAATACAGTTTTCGTAGGAGAGACCATCGCCAGCATTCGGAGTTGTATTATATGACTTTCTTCACCGCAACATTTAAATCAATAAATGTTGATGACAAATCAATGAAATAATCTTCATTGGAAAATATTTGAAAGTGTATATTTTCCGAGAGGGGTTGTTGGGGATGAAATCGTTCATAGTAGCCATACTTGACACTGACATCAACATTTTCAGCATTGAATAGATTCTATGAGGAACTGATTGATGGATGTGATTCCTTGTGGGGGAGATAAGTCATCTTAAGAGAAGAAATCCTTCTTTGATCTAACAATCTTTCTTTTTTCTTCTTCTGCTTATTGGTCTTCCTTGTTTTATTCCTCAAAGTCCTTGTTGATGTCCTTCGCTTCCCGCCTGGGTGGAGACTGATGAGTGAATGACGTGCACGCATCCTTTTCAATCCCTCCCCATTTTGTCGAGATTTCAATTGCTCACCAACGGCTCTTGCTGAAGATCTAATATTTTCCTTAGCACTCTCCTTGAAATTCTTGCCCGACCCCCAGTCCTGTAGTGTGGAGGCAGCAAAATTTGATGCAGCAGGTACAAGATATTTTCTGGCAAGGGGTAGTGCAGAACGAAATAGCCTAGCAAACCAGCTTCCAAGACCATAGCCAGACATTGTAGTACGACCCTTGTAGTAGTCCAATCCATTGCCTATTTGACGTGGACTCAAAGCACCAACATAACAATCGATATCGGGACAGACAAATGGAATTCTTCTATTGTTCATTTTAGCTGATGGTTAACTGACAGAGTTCCAAATATGACGTGTTTACAGGAACATACTGAAGATGCTTTATATTATAGTGATGAACATGTTCATGAGTTGTTTTTCGTTCAAGAACACGTAGGAGGGGGACATTTGAATTACCGACCCTCGACGTTTCCACAAAGGATGCATAGAGAAATATGCAAGAGAAATCTACAATTGGGAAATTGGACCCGTCCTTCCCATGTACAGCCCAATGATCTAAATTCGTCTTGGTAGCGTCACGTGCTAGAGGCTCGAATGCTGATATGAGGAAAGCATACCTGAAACATTTTTGACCTGTCTCAAAACAGATCTTCTGGACACCTTGACATCCTTCTAGATCTGGATTATAATTTAAAACTACTGCCCTTGGCCCACTCCCCCCTCTTAAAATAAAATCTTTCTTAAATTTACAAATATTCACACTTAAATTTTCAATAAATAAAACTATAGACCCACTACCGTTTTCGTTAAAGTTCTCAAGATGCGCTATAATTTGACCTACCCACTCGCAAAAAACTCCCTCAAAATTTTCTAAATTCGGATAAATCAAACGCATCTCGGAATGTACATAATGATAATAAACTTTGCTTTTCCCCTCATTTAAATAAAACACCTTTAAAACAATAGAAACCTTAATTGAATCCCTCCCCCCTCCCCACAATTGAATTTGGTTCTCCAGCAGTGCACGAATTTTATCTACATAATCATGCACAATTTCTACGGGACCAAACACAAATTTTTCCCCCATAAATGAATTAAATGGATCCCCAAAAGTCGCAGTGTAAACAACTATATTATTTAATATTGAATTTGACAACTGAAAGTCTGGAAATGTTGTACCCCCCCCCCTCTTGTATATTATCCCCTCCCCCTCCCCCACTTTGTTCAATATTTGGGGTATCCGAATGCTCCACTTCAATTGTTTGAAGTGGATTCGTTAGGTTATCAGGGGCTGGAGGAGGAGGAGGAGGAGGATTCCCTGTTAATTCCGGGTAAAATCGTCCAAAAGATGTAGCGTGTTTGGACTTAGCAAAGGTAAGTCCCCTGCTCAACTGCGCTATAATCTACATTAAAATAATCAACTAAAAACTCATCAATATTTAACGATGACGACGGTATTTCCAATGAATTGTTGGAGAGGTCCTCTCCTCCAACTGATGATGATGGTGACATTGAATATGGGACCAATGGTCGTCCAACCTATAAATGAAAAATAGCTTATTTTCAAAGTGTTCAAATCACCCCTACTGTTTTTAAAATTTGGATTATTATTTAAAGTCAACGCTTAGTAGTAGCAGCAGTATGCACATAGTAGCATTTGGTTAATTCATTGTTCCCCCACAACTATCGATATTCTGAAAGCAGTCAATTTCCAACTTAATATAAGATATTTACAATCTAAAACATCGCTTTACATAGAAGGCGGCAATTTGATTTTGTTCAAAAAATAGTTTATTTTTAAAGTGTTCAAATCAACCCTACTGTTTTTTTTCCGCGGCGCTTCTCGGGCCCGCAGCGCTTCCCGCGGTGCTTCTCGGGCCCAGCGGCGCTTCCCGACCTCCACCGCGTGGCTCCCAGCCCTTTACATAATGTCCGCCAAAAGTTGAAATATTCGCTTAGACTGCATAAGTCGCTATTTCTCTCTAATTCCCAGTTCTACAGGTTCGGTGAACTCACTAGCTCACAATTATTGTAAGCCGCCGCGGCGAGTATTCTGCAGTCCAAGACTGAACTTCAACAGGCAGGAAAATACGCAATTAAATGCCGGGAAAACCGTTAACTCAGTATATTGTCAACAATGTTTCCCCTCGCTAAAATCTTGGCAAGGGTTTGTAAGATTGGAAGCTATTTTAAAAATATTCTTGCGCAAATTATGGGATCCATATGTGACAGATAGATAAATGGGATAATCTCTCAGTTCCTTCTTCTCTTAAAACTAGATAATGTTCAATTGTGAAAAAATAGCATTCACATAGTTTCAAAGGTGGTGAGCATTAATTGACTAGAAATTACCCATGGAAAATATTCGCTTATGAGATATCGAAGAGATAGCAACAGTGGGGGGGGGGGGACAGAGAAAATAGTAAAGATTAGAAAAAAAGAGCGGATTGACAATCAAAAAAATTACATTATATTTAGATATCTCTGAGGGAGGGGGAGCAGAGAAATTTAAAACAATGGTTGGGGGCGAGGGGTTAATATTTTAATATCTCTGAGATACACTTTTACACAGTTTTGAAAAATAGTGAAAAGAAAAGACTAAAAAAAAACATTGGAAGAAATAGATATGTATTTCTATAAGATAGGTAGGAAAAATGCTCACATTTTCAAATCCTGGCTGCACTTGGGTGTCGGATGGTCCAGGTAGCGTGTGTTCGAGGACAACCTCATGATTTTGTATAGTTCCTGAGACCCTCGACAATGTAGGATAAGAGGATGACGGGTAAGCTACCTCACAATTTTCCGCAACTGCGGCATTGAAAGCATCCATCCACTCTCTTTTGGGTTTTCGGCCTGGCTGTATTGTTGCCTGTGCAGATGAAGCTTGGGCCGGCAGTGTAGAGCTAGAGGGCATCGGACAGCGGCCATATTGTATAACTGACTCCCTCACATGGGTTTTATCTTGAACCCTAGCTCTCTTACTGGGAGGCGACGGGCATTCTTCACAATTTGCATTACCCCTTGCTCTCTTACTGGGTGGCGACGGGTATTCTTCACAATTTGCCTTAAAGAAGAGAAAAAGTTAGTATGATAAATAATTTCTCCCTTTTTTACAGAAGGAAAATTAGTAACCCCATCCCCCCCCCCCACTAACCATAATTTTGTCTAGAAAAGCATTTATCTCATTTCAGTAAAGCAAAAGATAAAAAAATTTCGTGAAATATACTAGTCGCATCCTTTTGAATCTGTGAAAGATGAATTACGGCTCACTGAGCCGTTCAAAATTCAGCCTATAAAAGTCGGCCTAGTTTGTTTCTAAGCTGTTTGAAGAAAATCCCCCCTAATACTAAACGACGAAAATGGAATATTTAGTCTACTTATTTAACCAAACATCGAAGCATTGATCTAAGCTTTGGTTTTTTTTTCAGTTATCCAATAAATAAAAAAAAGTTTTTTTCTAACTGAAAGTAAGGAGCGCCATTAAAATTTAAAACGAACAGAAATTATTCCGTATATGAATGGGGGCTAAATAAAAGTTCAAATAAGGGATAATTTCTCCCTTTTTTACAGAAGGAAAATTAGTAATCCCATCCCCCGCCCACTAACCATAATTTTGTCTAGAAAAACATTTATCTCATTTCAGTAAAGCAAAACAAAAAAAATTTCGTGAAATATACTAGTCGCATCCTTTTGAATCTGTGAAAGATGAATTACGGCTCACTGAGCCGTTCAAAATTCAGCCTATAAAAGTCGGCCTAGTTTGTTTCTAAGCTGTTTGAAGAAAATCCCTCCTAATACTAAACGATGAAAATGTGAATATTTAGTCTTTACTTATTTAACCAAACATCGAAGCATTGATCTAAGCTATGGTTTTTTTTTTTTTCAGTTATCCAATAAATAAAAACAAGTTTGTTTTCTAACTGAAAGTAAGGAGCGCCATTAAAATTTAAAACGAACAGAAATTATTCCGTATATGAATGGGGGCTAAATAAATGTTCAAATAAGGGATAATTCCCCCTTTTTTTACAGAAGGAAAATTAGTACCCCCATCCCCCCCACTAACCATAATTTTGTCTAGAAAAGTATTTATCTCATATCAGTAAAACACAACGTAAAACAATTTCGCGAAATATACTAGTCGCATCCTTTTGAATCTGTGAAAGATGAATTACGGCTCACTGAGCTATTCAAAATTTCAGCCTATAAAAGTCGGCCTAGTTTGTTTCTAAGCTGTTTGAAGAAAATCCGCCCTAATACTAAACGTTGAAAATGTGAATATTTAGTCTTTTACATATTTAGCCAAACATCGAAGCATTGATCTAAGCTATGGTTCTTTTTCAGTTATCCAATAAATATAAACAAGTTTTTTTTTTCTAACTGAAAGTAAGGAGCGCAATTAAAATTTAAAACGAACAGAAATTATTCCGTATATGAATGAGGGCTAAATAAAAGTTCAAATAAGGGATAATTCCCCCTTTTTTTACAGAAGGAAAATAAGTACCCCTATCCCCCCCCCCACTAACCATAATTTTGTCTAGAAAAGCATTTATCTCATTTCAGTAAAGCACAACGTAAAAAAATTTCGCGAAATATACTAGTCGCATCCTTTTGAATCTGTGACAGATGAATTACGGCTCACTGAGCCGTTCAAAATTCAGCCTATAAAAGTCGGCCTAGTTTGTTTCTAAGCTGTTTGAAGAAAATCCCCCCTAATACTAAACGTTGAAAATGTGAATATTTAGTCTTTTACATATTTACCAAACATCGAAGCATTGATCTAACCTATGGTTCTTTTTCAGTTATCCAATAAATAAAAACAAGTTTTTTTTTATAACTGAAAGTAAGGAGCGCAATTAAAATTTAAAACGAACAGAAATTATTCCGTATATGAATGAGGGCTAAATAAAAGTTCAAATAAGGGATAATTCCCCCTTTTTTACAGAAGGAAAATTAGTACCCCCCTCCCTGGGCTAACCATAATGTTGTCTAGAAAAGCATTTATCTCATTTCAGTAAAGCACAACGTAAAAAATTTCGTGAAATATACTAGTCGCATCCTTTGAATCTGTGATACCTTTGAGACTAAACCGCTAACGAACAGCAAGTGCTTTAAAAAAGGGTCAGAGTTAATTTTAGGCCTCGCGCCGGAGAGCCTTGTGTCAAACCAGAGCGGCATATTGCATTAAGAATTGGCAGGAGTCAGTGGACACTTTAAAATCACAATATAGAAAAGCTATAATTTATCGAAAAGATAATTATTTCTATTTGCGAGAATTTTGATTGTAAAAACAATGAGGGAGGGGGTTAGGTTTTGAGGGTAAAAAAAGAACATATTTTATGTTTTCTATCGAGTATAAAGATTGTATAGTGATGTTTGTACTAGAGTAGGAGGAGAGGGGATTTACCTGAATATACTGGAGGGTGACCAAGGAAAATAATTTTATTTTGAAAATAAAAAAATGAAAATGTATTAAATCAGAACTTACATTGCAAATTGAAGTTGTCAAGGCTTCTAAAGAGTCAAATTTATCCTTTCTTGTGTCATCAACTATGTCAAAATACTTTCTGATAATTTAATCACATTGCATGTCCGCCATATACGAAATCTCAAGGGTGAATTGTTATGTAACGGGTCGTTGATTGGCTGAGAAGGAAACACGTGATCTAACTGTTTCCTATTTCTGGAAACTCATAACATTCGCCTCGAGAATACACTTGGCCAAAACAACAACAACAACAAATACTGTTTCCTATTTCTGGAAACTCATAACATTCGCCTCGAGCATGCACTTGACCAAAACAACAACAACAACAGCACCTTTGGAAAAAAGAGGTCATTGACCCCATTAACCACGTGTTCTCCCTAATGACTATGCCCATATATGGACTCCCGTTCGTATCAATAGGGTCAGTTCTACTGATATATACCCTTGACCTTCAACAAATCATATAAATCCTTTGGAAATTGTTTCTTGAGAAGGGGGAAAGCGTTGCAGCCGTCATCGTTTTTCTGTACTTGAATTAATTCGCTCAATGATTTAGGGAAAAAACTGTAGGAATCTAAAAAGCGAATTTTATTCGTGTACTCAACATCGTCTTCAACAAATTTCCACATAAATTCCAAAACAAGCAACTTTTCCGATGATTTAGGAATGATTTTGTAGGAAAAGCTGTCTATCACCCACTCATCATCCACTGTTCCATTTCTTTGAAGATGTGCCATTGCTGGTAGCACATACTTCAGATCGTAGTTAGAGTTATGTATAAAAACCGGAAGAAAGAGTTGCTGTTTAATTTTTAAATTCCATGAATTGTGAGCCCACCCCCGAAAGTTACTTTTTCCGTTGAATTGGGGTCAATAAGGTGATTATGATCCTGGACCGCGTCTTTTGGGGCAAGAACACCCCTACAAACCCAACAAATCGTCCCCTTTTCTAGTGCCAGTTGCTCTTTATCTGATAATGTCATTGGGTAGTTGGTGTGACGCAATCGTGAAATTGCGCTGTTTGCTGTTTTTATTAAAGATATCAATAACTTTTCCATACTACCCTCCTCATCCATAGCCAAAAAAATTCTTCCAACTGCATTTTATTATTGGAATCGCGACGGGCATGCGCGTAGGAACACGCAACTAGTTTGTGTTCCTTGACTATATTTGGCCTTGATGGGTCTGATACCTCCACCAGTCTTGATTCACAATCTAAAGATATTTTATCAACTTGTAGCAGGGAATTTTGGAAATTTTTAAATTGTAAAGTATCTGCCTTCAGCCGGCATTTCAATTCGTTGATTCCCATGAATTTTGCAATGCCCCATGTGATCCGAGAATGTTCGCTCAGATCTAAATAAGGAAAGGCACATGGGGCAATAGAGACATTCTCCTTTGTTCTTGCTTTGGGATAAGAGTCGACTTATTGCTGTAACGGGGAAAAAATGACCATAGGAATTTACATCTTTGGGAGGCTCGTAAATAACCCAAACCCAATTTTTAACATTATCTACCATCGGCGTCCTAACTGAATACAAAACCCCTTTTTTATTTGGTTTCTTTTCCCCATTTATGAATTCCGTGTCATACTGGAGAACAACCACCCCCAACCCAAGATTTTCATTTGCTTTTTCAAATATGGTTATTTCTTTCAAGGACACCAGATACTTCCCCTCTAAACAGTCAAAATTTACTTTAGGGCAATTTTTTCCACCGTTACGAGCAAGTCCGTCGATATTTTTTATTGATGACTCATCTTTTAATGTTTTATGGGCTGCTGCTAAAAATGCATATTTAAAGCATTGCAGCCCCGTGTCAAATTTGAAACCTTGGACCCCTCCTGTAGCCGACAAATCTGGATGGCATTTTATTTTGTTACCCCGCCCTCCCTTAAAATAAAGTTTTTTTTAAATCTACTGAGATTCAGATCCATGTGTTCAATGTATAAAATTGTGGACCCACTTCCCCTCTCTTTAAACGTGTCCAAAGTTGAAATTAATTTATTTACCCAGTTGAAAAAGTTATTCTCAAATTCATTTAGACCAGGTAAAAAGTTTGGTTGCCAGTTGAAAAATGAAAATAAAAAATATCCCCGGATGTCGCCTTTTGTAAATAAACTTTTTGATTTACTGATGCTTTAACCCCCCCCCCTTGACCCCCCCCCGCAATTCTGAATCTCAATTTGTGCTCGAATTTGGTCTGTAGCTATGGAGAACATTCACTTGATCTGTTAAAATGACCCCACCGTCAATCACGTTTTCTTCAGGAGGATTAAAATCTACCTATATGTTTGTAAGCGACTTAGAGCAGACTCTAACATATAAAATTCACGTAGTTCCGGGATATGACACTATTTTCATGTCCTGCACCTATTTGCACAGGATCCAATTCACTAATTATAAAACTATCGTCAAAAATATCCCCGGAAAAATTAGATCCAACAATTTGCATTGTTTTATTACTACTACTACTACTACTATTACTAGCACTAGGTGTATCATTGACTGAAGATATACATTATAATCAGAGAAATTGTTTAAAAAATACGCTAAAAGATGATACCCGTGAAACTATTGCAGTTTTCTATAAAAAATGAATGATTTTCAAAATCAAAGAAAATGGCCCCATCTTTAACAAATATAGCCTTAGCTGGTTAAAACTGCGCATAAATTCTTGATTTTCATTCTAACTTAACTTGTAGGAATAGGACTTCATTCAAACAAGTAAATCAGCTTTATTTAATGTATATTAGTGCACAAAAAAAGACTTATTTTTTCCTCGTTCTTCCCTCCAGGTGCTTACGCCTCTGTCTCGCTTTCACTTAGTTTCCTTCTTAGTATACGATAGTAATTATGATTACGCCATCGCCATACTTCATAATAGCCATCATGCGTTATGTAATGATAATCATCCAATCTAGGCTCCCGATCTAAAAAAAAAGAAAAAAAAAAAACTCAAGACGAGCAGAAATTAACATATGCAGCTAAACTATTCAAGCCAGAGACATAAAATTTTTACATTTTTTGTATCCCCCTTCTGTTCAATTGCAATGGTTGGAGATGGCATAAAGTCCCCTAGGCTAATTAGCATGTCTTCCAGTGTGTTTTTGGACAATTGATCGAGCCAGCCTGTATTGTCCTGTGACGTAATTTCTATATGAGGACCCGGTTCAGTTGCACTACTAACATCACCTAAATGCTCGCGCATGAATCTATCTACCCATTCTGGATCCTCTATCATATCAAAGTCACAAGTTAAATCATCTACGCTAGCCATATTCCCAAAAACATCATTAAGAAAACCTCTATGCCATTCCATATTGTCTAGAACTAATGAAGGTTCGTCTCTAAACTCCATTGGTGGTGTTAGAATGGTTCAGTAAAAGCTGATGTTTTATCACCCAATGGCGGTGCTATTTCATTAATCTATAAAAAAGGGGCTTATTTTTTATATGAAATAACCATTATTTTTTATAAAGTTAATAAACTATGTCAATTTTTCATAGTCATTGTCCCACCACCTGAACAATTAAAAGAAAAAAAAAGTTACATTGGCATATGTCTTTCATAATGACAACTGAACATGTTAAAAATATATTTGGTTTAGTCAGGAAAATGAAGTCTTATTCTTAGAGGATAAGTTAGAACAAGAGAATGATATATAAAACTAATGGTTTTATTCGAAAAAAAAATAATTTTTTCAGAATGAAAATGCAAAATAGGGATCCAACTCTAGTGCCTGTCCCTCTTGATTGTAATTCTCAATAAAACCCGACCATCGTTCAACCGAGGCAGTATGTTCTATGAAGCATTGCTCTTCAGCCTCAGTTAATGGGCATGCATCCCATACATTGGTTGCTGGTGTTGTTGGTTTAAATTTCTCCGTTTTCTCGACAATCCGAATTTTCCTATGTCGCTTGGCGACAGATTTGATTGAAGTGCTGGTAGCAGTAAACCTGGACTAAATAAATCATTGTAAGAGAAGAACTTTTCTCCTTCCATATCAACAATTAAAGTGCCCCCCCCCCCGGAATTAAAGTGTCTTTGCGTAACGCCTCCTTTTCGATTTCTCCCTGCACGAACAAGAAAGTAATAAATTTTGATTTTGCTCGGGATTACACACATAATACTGCCGTAAAATTTGCTCTGAGAACCCCGATGGCGACTTGCAACAACTATGATTATCAACTGAATAAGATAATAATGAAAATAATTAGTGCAATTTGTGCTTCACTAATCATAACAATTGTTTTTACTAAATTCATGGAGATTGAATTTCTGGTTGTTAACGCATAATTCCTGAGAAAAATTTTGATTAATGAATATCAGCTTGCTTTTGATAGTAAGCGATGTTTTTGTTTCTTCGTGATTGAAACCAATTGAGAGTGGTTTTACTAGTTCCACAGGACACAATTTTTCTTTTGAAAGGAAAAGTTTTTAAGAATTAAAGCTTAGGTAAATAGCCCCCCCCCCCCCCGATGACGAATCTTGTACCAACTTTTATTGTTAAAGTAGCCTTCACTGTTATCTTTCTTTTGATTGTTTCAAAAATTGTGAAGTTCTTCAAACATTATCCGGAACACACTCTAGAATTACACTGTGTACGATCTGACAGAAACTGATTTCCCTTTGTGGATTCGTTTATGATTTGCTTGTTCTGAGTGAGAAAAACTACGATGCATGTATATATTAATTGTCTATCGGATATATAGAGATGGTTAGGGGGTTAGGTATTTAATATAATTTGTTCTACGCGGCCTGCTTTCCATTTTTTTTTCTACAATATTATCATCATGTTTTGATATATTTCATTAGGATTAATACAACTTCACTTCTTTGAGTGTGTTTCGTTTAAGAGACAAGTACCCAGTATTCCATTTTTTCAGTGGTGCCGCGTTGAACTTTAGAAATAGGAGCTAATTAGTTAACACAAAAATTTAAACATTAAAAATCGGTTGAATATCGAAGACGAATATTCAAAAAAAGTTACTTGTTTTAATTGAACCATCCTTGTGTTTCGGACGTCGTTCATAAAGAATTAATTAAAAACACTTTCTACGAAATAAGTTTTTCAAAGAAAACTCAAGCATAAATGAAGCTGACAGGCCTATAAAATTGTAACACCCAGAAGGCTCCTGTATCTCATTATCCCAAATATATGCATGCTAATTCAGTTATATTGTGCCGCAAATTTTTACACGTTAATCACGAAACAGCATTATTCACCGTAAGCATATAAGGAGTCGATTTACTTAATAATTAAAATATTTTCAGAATATCTATTTAAACTTACGTCGAAAATCACAGCTAGCTCGCCAGATTCCTTCTCTCCTTCGGAATGTGGAGCGAGGCGAATTACAGTTGGTCTGATTGCATTCAATGATTCGATTAATCTCGTCTCGGTGTTATCCTGAGCTTCATCCAATTTTGCACGTTTTTGCTGCGATGGCTGATCAACAGCATTCTAAAATAAAAATCAATTTCAGTTTTTAAAACTATTTAGCTTATGAGACGGGCACTGCCCCTTCAATACCACAGCACCAAACTCCCAAAAGTTGAAAAAATGACACAATTTAATTAGCTAGTTAAATTGTTACTTATTCAGAATATTAATGGAGGGCACTGGGCCTTTCAATTCCATAGTACCAAACACAAAAAGTTGACAATTATAGATCTTTTTTTTTTATGCAAAGCTTTTAAAAACTTTATGTACCTAAATTGCGAAATACTTAAAATCACAGAAAAAAGGAAGAAAGAAGACTCCTAGACATAACCTAAACCAAAAAATTATTAAGTATATGATGGGGGTCGCCCTCTAGTCAATATCTCACCCCTTTACGCTAGTTTTTTTTAGCACTTTCAAAAGAGGTATCTATTCTAATTAACCCGGCCTTTGTGATTCAAGAGTTCGTGATTTGAACAAATTTCGAACTTTAGCGTAAAGAGCGAGGTATTGACTAGGGGTAAACTCCTTAATACATGTGATAAAAACATATAAATATAGAAGTTTCGTTATGTAAGTTAATTCGTAAGTTAATTCGTAACTGACTGCCCTGTTTTGAATATTTACCGAAATTTGAAGAAAAAAAAAAACAGGGACTTTTTAATTAGAATAGGAAGCTTTTTTGAAAGTGCTAACAGCTTTAGCGTAAAGAGCATGATATTGAGGAGGGGGTGACCCTTCATATCCGGATTAAATCTGCCGAAACTAATATGCAAATTCTATTTTAGTTTTTCATATACAATGAGCCAAAATCGAAGTGAACCTGCCTCTCTTTTTTTTTGAATATTTACTAAAATTTAAACACATGGACTGTTTAATTAACATAGGAAGCTTTTTAAAAGAGCTAACAACAGTGTGAAAAAAAGCGTAAGTTAGTAAGGTAAAGGAAATTCTTCCTTAACTTAATGGCGAGACAAAAATGGATTTCTTTTTTTTATTATAATATAAGAAAATTTTACTCACCAGAAGTCGCTTAGAAGATTCCATATCTCTATCAATGTAAATGATCGTAAAATATAGATATCAATAGAACGAATGAAGTATTCAAACTGTATAAAATTATAATTTGAAACTTGATTTTATACTAAAAAAAAACTGACTTTTATTAACACCTAAACAAGACACACTGGTTTTCTGACACGGATTTACCCTAAAAGGCATGTATACCATATATATTCTGAAGTAGAAATCTAGTCTACATAAATTATGTCAGAAACTTCTCCTTCATAACATATTACGCAATTCCCAACTAGCACAAGATGGACCAGAAGTATAATGCCATGTGAGGGAGTTCTGAATCTCTTTGAAAAGGTGTAGAGGCGCGATAGAATAACATGGAGATTCCTATATGTCCCGGCAAATAGCATGGAGATTCCTATATGTCCCGGCAAATTCAATATTAGCATACTACTATTGCGGCAAATGACCTGGAGACAATGTGGAGACGGCATTATCTAAAAGAGTAGATTATTATATTGGCTCACCAGGTACAATGTAATTTGCACAAACTGCATATATACGCATATACCTATGATTTATATTGTTCCACCAAACATATTACTTAACTATTCATTATTTTTTACTCCTACATCTAAACTCTATACTTATACACCTAAACTCCTATGGCTAAATTTTTTTTTAACGGAACAAACTCATAAAACCGGTGAAAATGTTCTTGACAATATTGACAGCACCGGTGAACAGCTTTACAATTGGTTCTACTACAGCTTCAACCGCGGTGATCACTACTTTTATGATAGAATTTGCTGCGCATATGATCGTTTCGCCAACGGCTTTAACCATTTTGCCAATGGTTTCAAGTTTTGCAATCGTTTTGACTGGAAATGCGTCTGCATATGCTGCAAAACCTGTAAAATAAAGGTTTTTTTTTAGTGCAGATCCTTTTATCAAACTCATTATGCAAAAATGAAATCTTTCTCTTCACGGGAGCCAGATGCCCTACCAGATTTGCAGCAACTGACCTTCTGGAGACAATTGGGAGATGGCATTATCTAAAAGAGTAGATTATTATATTTGCTCACAAGGTACAATGTAATTTGCACATAATGCATATATACGCATATACCTATGATCTATATTGTTCCATCTAACATATTATTTAACTATTCATTATTTTTTACTGGCTAAACTCTAAGTAAAATTTGCATAAAAACACAAATAATGGGCACATTATGAATGGCCGGGCTCGAATGGAAAGAAGACTTTCTAGGTCGAGTCAGTGTTGGCAGCAACTGGGGGGAGACAACTGGAAGATCTGGCACAAGACTCAGTATTCTGAAATTTATATAGAGGCAGAACGTACAATTTTAATTCTTTGGCTTAGATTTATCATATTTCCAGTTTTTTTTTCAATTTTACATTCTGGGATGGCTTGCCGTATTTTTTTTCTTCTGTTTCGTTCGGTTCACAAATTTGTAATAGGCACCGCATAGGCAATTTTTGTGCAATTCTGCATCTCTACAACCTAGACGATGGATTATTTCTGGAGACAATATGGAGACGGCATTATCTAAAAGAGTAGATTAATTTGATTTTACTACACTTCACAAATCTAGGTAAACATTTAGGTACCGGGAAGCGGTTGGGCGTCATCAGATTCATTCTGATTTAAACAAAAGTAAATTTCATATATTGTTTCTGCGGTCTGGATAATTTCTGCAAAGCATTTTCCTCGTTTTACGCCTTGAAACTTTATTTATTTCATCCATTAATTTTTACTGGTTAGCTGCCAATTATTCAACATTTTTCGATACACAGAGTTAGAAAAGGGAGCCAAAACATCCTTGTATTATTCTGATTTAAACATTCTTTATGACATCCTCCCACCCCAAACGAGGACGACATGCTTTCCGTTTAGCCCTAGACGGTTGGCCGAAAAGAACAATCTTTGGCAATCTGTCATCCTTCATCCACACAACGTGCCCTAGACACCTCAACCTTTCTTTTAATATAGCCCTAGAAAGCGGTGATTTTGACTGGAAATGCGTCTGCTTATGCTGCAAAACCTGTAAAGTAAAGGTTTTTTTTTTGCAGATCCTCTTATCAAACTCATTATGAAAAAAAGAAATCTCCCTCTTCACGGGAGTCGGACGGCCTACCAGAATTGCGGCAATTGACCTCTAGACAATGTGGAGACGGCATTATCTAAAAGAGTAGATTATTATATTGGCTCACCAGGTACAATGTAATTTGCACATACTGCATACGTACGCATATACCTATGATTTATATTGTTCCACCTAACATATTATTTAACTATTCATTATTTTTTACTCCTACATCTAAACTCTAGGCTTAGATTTATCATATTTGCAGTTTTTTTTTCCCAATTTTACATTCTGGGATGGCCTCCCGTATTTTTTCTTCTGTTTCGTTCGGTTCACAAATTTATAATAGGCACCGCATAGGCAATTTTTTTTTGCAATTCTGTATCTACAACCTAGACAATGGATTATTTCTGGAGAAAATGATGAGACGGCATTATCGAAAAGAGTAGATTAATTTGATATTACTATATAGTATATATATTATATATTATATTACAAAACAATCAACTGTACAATTTTAACACATTCCATTCCAGTTCGCGTCTTTTCAGGCCAACCTAAGCTAGTTAACTGCTGAAGTAATCGCTTCCAAGATCTGGTTGCCAAGCCGATCTGTCAATGCAACTGTTAAATCTCTCCAGAGAGTCCTAAAGGTTCTACGTCTCCTCTGATCGTTTTGAACCCATTGTATTGTTTTCTTCATGGCTCTTTTTTTTTTTCTGTAGTTGTTCCTTTGACCAGCCAAAGTAAACAGGCTATTCCGATGCCAATAACTATAGCCTCTTTTAGTTCAGTGTCCATTTTTCAGTTTCCAATTTGAAATGTTCTGTGAAATGTTCCAAGTTAAATGTTCTTTGAAAGTTTGAAATGTTCTAAAACATTAAAATTCAAAATATAAAATGTATTTATATTTTGCCTGCCGACAAAATCTATACTACACAAATCTAGGTAAACATTTAGGTTCTGGGAAGCGGTTGGGCGTCATCAAATTCATTCTGATTTAAACAAAAGTAAATTTCATATATTGTTTCTGCGGTTTGGATAATTTCTGCAAAACATTTTCCTCGTTTTACGCCTTGAAACTTTATTTATTTAATCCACTAATTTTTACTGGTTAGCTACCAATTCTCCACATTTTTCGATACAAAGAGTTAGAAAAGGGAGTCAAAAAATCCCTGTATTATTCTGATTTAAACATTCTTTATGACGCCCTCCCACCCCAAACGAGGACGACCTGCTTTTCGTTTAGCCCTAGACAGTTGGCCAAAAACAACAATCTTCGGCAATCTGTCATCCTTCATCCACACAACGTGCCCTAGACACCTCAACCTTTCTTTCAATATAGCCCTAGAAAGCGGTATTGAACCAGTTTTTTCATACAGCCTTTTGTTTGAAATACGGTCAGTAAGCCGGGTACCCAGAACAATCCTTAAGCATTTTCTCTGGAAAACATCTAGAAAATCTTCATCCGCTTTTTGGAGCGCTCATGCTTCAGAGCCAAATTTGACCACTGTCATCACTATAGCTTCTAATTATCTAATCTTGGTTTGCAGACTTATCTTCCTATTCTTCCAATTTTTTTGTCTTTGAAAAAACACCCTGAGCCTTGGCTATTCTACTTTTGCATCTTCACTGCTCCCACAATCTTTACTAATAATACTACCAAGGTAAGTGAAGCTGCACACCTGAACAATCTTTTCATTACCCAACGTCACCTTTTCATCTTCACTTATTCCTGGCCTTAGTGACTTAGTCTTCTTAACATTAATTTTCAAACCTATTCTAGCACCCTGAACTGGCAAAACCTCTAAAAGTTAATTCATTTTGCTTACACTTTCATCTAGGATGCTTAAATCATCAGTATAAGCGAAGTCCAGAAGAATTTTTCCTCCCCATTTGATTCCGTGGTCTTCCATTGCCTTTCCTGTGCTCCTTAAGACAAAGGCCATCAAAATAATCCATATAAAGCGGGATAGAACATATTTTTGCTTAAATCCTGATTTAATACAAAACCAGCTGTTATCCTTATTTCCTACCTTAACCGCAGTAGGATTATTCTCGTACATAGTACTAATCGCTTTAATCTATTTGTCTGGTATACCCTACAAGGATAAAACCTTTACTAAAGCGGTTCTATCAACAGAATCGAACGCTTGCTCATAATCTATAAAACTGAGGACCAAAGGTGCTATGGACCAAAGGTGTACTCACTCCTATCACCTTTCTTATAAAGTGGCTTAATTAAGGTTTTCCTAAAATCGTTAGGTACTTCCCCCTTTTCAAAAATCATATCCATAATCTTCAGTAACTTATTTCTAATCTCAGAGCCACTGAAATATTTATAAAATTATATTAAGACTAATATCAATATTAATAATGTTAAGAAATATTAAGAAAACAACGAACCGGCTTAGCACTTTTTTTGCCTTGAAATGTCCCAAGCACAAACTCAAAATAGAAGATTTAGCACTTGAGCACCAAAAAAGTCACTAAGTGGTTTGATAATTTTTGGTGTGTATGTTTTAAATACCATTAAACAAATAATTAGCGTTACGAAAACTTAATATAAGCACTATAAGTACTTTTGCAAAAATTTACTTGAGTACACAATTAATATCATTTCAAACAATGAACTGTCTTTCAAATCATTACGAATGATTTTGAACATTCAACAGATTAGAGCATTATGACCGAATATTGACAATTGCCTTTGATAACTTCTTAAAATGAAAATATTTATGTTCTATTGCTATTGTCCCCTCCTCTCCCACCCAAAAAACATTCTCCGGTGCGTGTTTGTCTCCAGGTATCTGTTTTCGGATCAATTATAAAGCGTAAATAGTAATTTTAAACAGGAATGGTGCAATTCTCCTTCCTCTCAAACCCTATTAGGCGGTATGATTATAATTTGAGTTAAATGAAAATTACACATATTGTAAAAAGTATGGTCTAACTTTATAAAAACATTAAACTAAAAAACAAAATAAATCAATATAATAATCAAGATCAATGAAAAGAGCTAATGAAACTAGAAAAAAATCATATAATGCTATTTGATTTTTAAAATCTCTTTTGCAAATAATGCAGTTCGTTTACGTTGTCATTGCGTTTAAAGAAGAAAAGAGCTCAGAACATTTTCTTTTCAGTGAAGTTGAACAATTAAAAGAAGAACTGGAAGTTAAAAAGGAGCTCTCGAAGCAGTAAACAGAAGAAAGAGTAGAGGAAAGAAATTGACTAATGACTGGAACCTTCACAAAGCAGTTGATACAAAGCTAAAGGAAACACTGGATACTACTAGTGACGAATATGGAAAACTGAGAGGTCAAAGTGAATAAACAGCAGCTAGGAAAGAGTCATGACAAAAAAAAACAATGAAGAACTGGGTGAAAATCTCAGGAAAATGAAAGAAGATAATGAATATCATTAAAAACACTCAAGAAACTCTCTTTGGTTACTAGTCGACAACCTTGCTTTATGGTTATTGTCCCGACGTCTTGTAAAAATATTTCTCATCTGCAACTTGGGTCGATTTTTTCTTCTCATTATAAAAGGACTTGGCTCCTACGGTTTCCTTGGTACCAAAAATAGCAGAAGATCATTTCTGAGATGTATGATTATTTCTGTTTTTGTGCTCCCAATTAAAGCTTCACAAGAATTTGGGATTTCCTCATGTTGGGATTCTTTCAAAAATATGTCTGTCATAACTGCAAACAATTGTTCGTTAATTTCAGTGGTATGTACTATTGGAGGTCTAACGTACGGGGTCACCACTTTTTGAGGCAAAAAAATGGCGCAAGAGGCTGCTATGCCATTTACTGGAGGGGGAGAATCCCTCGTCGGCCCAAAATAGTTGGGTTTCCGCGGTTACTCCAACGGTTCCGTATCTACTAGCGTGATCGAATGGCCACAGGGTCACTTTTAAAAGCCAAGGGTTACCGATAAGATTTCTAACTATCTCATTAGACTCGACCTAGGCTGAAAAGTTAAAAGAATATGTAGTATACAAAAAATCTTACTGTATTCAAGACACGCTACAAAAGAACTGACTCAAAAAAGGAACTCTTTCTTCCAGCCCGCTTCGCTAGCCCAGTGTCTGCGACGGGGTACAGGGTGGTAATGAATCCGAGGACTTACTAAGTTACTGGTCAACCTCCCTAACTGCGCAATTTATTACCTCGTGGTCTATTAATCAACTACGCAATTTATTACCTCGTGGTCTATTAATCAACTACGCAATTAGGCGGACATAAAATGGCGTCACAAAATAAAAGGAAAATTAATAATTATTACTCGGGGAAGGAAAATAATTAAGGGGCCAAAAGAAAGGAATCTGGGAGGGACATTTATCTGAACAAACTGGGACCAAGGTTCCAACACCTCCCTCCTAAGATAAATGGCCCTTATCCCCGATGGATTGGCTGGTAATTCAGACATAAAATCAAATTAAAATAAACACAAATTGTCTTCCTCTGGCTTTACTGTTTATCTCTTCATTAGAGCTCCTGCCGAGCGGGGGTTTCTGCCTTGCCTCTTCCACCAGTGTCTGTGCTGCTGCTTCCACCGATTGGCACTGGATCGGTCGTCATCGACACGTTTCTACTGTAGGAACACCATGGTCTAAATCATATAGCCTCCGCATTAGGTTTTGAAAGTTGTCCCCAAGTCCCCAAGATTCGTAGACAATGATTGTGCGTAGCACAATCAAACCCAAAAAATTTTCTCGCTCTCACGAATTTACATTTGAGAGGAGCAGAGAATCAGTATTTGGCACATATGGTGATGCCAGCCATCGTGAAAAATTGGCTGCACTACCCTCTTAATTTTCCATCTGTGGTAACAACCCCACATCTCAATCAAAAAGTAAATTGCCCCTTGGGCATAATTTCAAATAATCTAAGGCCGAAAATGCAAAGGCCTGTGAGAACGGTAAGGGTACTGGGAAATGAAGTATAATTTTGAGCTAACCATGAATCGCCTTTTTTCTGGGTTCCCTCCCCTGGGATAATTAAATGAAGGATATGCGTTGATGCTAATTGAAAATGAAACTTTGATACTGAATATGGTTTTCTGGAAATAATTGTCGAATCCCATGAAGAATAACAGCTATGAATAAGGTTACTGGACAAAGGTTTGGGTGAAGTATGAAGTGACTGGGAGAGAGTATCCCCCAAGGACTCCAGATCAGAGATGCAAAATCTCGGTAAAGGGATCACAACTTGTCCTTCAGTTGTGCATTGAGGAAAAGGGCTATCTTTCGCGACTTCCTGCACGGGATCTTCTTCAAGGGATTCATCCCCCTCATAAAGGAACAAACCCTCTTTTGAGTTGATCAGACCAATATCGGATTCCTTCCCAAATTTTTCTAATCCGACTCGACATTCCACATCTCCCAACTTTCCCCCAACCCGTTTTAGGTCATTCATCTCTATTTTGTAACCATCTTGTTTTATCCCCATGGGTCTTTGACCTCTTTTTCCCCCTTATCATCTATGTTTTCAAGGCACAGCCCATCCAACAGTTTATTTTTCTCCCTATTATTTATGTTTTCAAGGAACAGCCCATCCAACATTTTATTTTTCTCCCTATTATTTATGTTTTCAAGGCTCAGCCCATCCAACATTTTTTTATTTTTCGCCACTGCAGGCTGAATCTCCAAATTTTGTCTCTTCTTTGCATTCCTTTTTTCGTCTCTACTTTTCTCAATTCTGTCATTCGTGCAAAATAACAGATCATTGTTAAATCTGATTTGGACTCCAGTGTCCACCATCTTTGACTGCATTTCTTCATTGTAGCTGCGTTTAATATTTCTTTTCTCTCTTTTAGTCTTCTTTATTCTTACCGCCGAAACAAATAGTTCGTTATCAAATGGGAACTGAATTCCGACATTTGGTTTTTCATATTGTACTAAAATTTCTCGATTTTTACGAGGAAAAGTGCGTACAATAAATTTCGTCTCCTTATTCTCTGGTACAATCAGCGCTTCATTTTGGCCTGTACTTGTTAGCGTCTCATATTCATTAAAAGTGTTTTCAAGTTTTCCATTTGCTGGAAATCTTATTTTTATGGTCTGTCTCCGTTCTATTAATTAGGCCAGTTCGGACATAGGTTTGGTCACTGTGTGGGATTAATTGTCATTTCGACTAATTCCCCGTTCAATTTTCCGTATATTTTATGCGACTCTGCAAATGCGTAATTTTTTTCCTTATTATGGGTCATGGCCCAGGCTGTCGTTTTATGTGTTTTTTTTTTGGTCATGTTTTTTGGTCATGTTTACTGGGGCACTTTCTTGCAAAATACCTATTTCCCACCTATTTGCCATTTCTTCGCTTGTTTTGGGGTTCTTTTCTTTCAAATATATTTTCAATTCTCTGCGGGTATTTTCTAAAAATTGTTCCATTACTGTTTTATCTATTATTTCCTTTATCTTTTCTTTTATTTCTTCCGGGTTTTCTAACATTCTATTGTTTTCTAACTCTAGCCATTTTAAACACATATCTTTCAATTTGTACCCGAGTTCTTTATATGTTTCGTTGTCTCGTTTTCTTTCGTTTCTAAACCTTCTTTGAAAGTGCTCGGAGGAGAGAGTTGAAACTTTTCAAAAATGGCTTGTTTTAGTCTTTCACAATCTTTTGAGTAGTCCATTGGTAATGGTTTATATGCAATTTGTGCTTTGTAGTTAAGGAGGGGCTGTATTCTTGTCACCCAATTTTCTCTCGGTAATCCGCTTAATTCCGCCGTTTTTTCAAAATTGTATATGTATAAATGTACATCTTCATTTTCTTTCATTGGTTGAAGGTTTAGTGCCTGCATTATCTCTATTGTAGACGATTTCTGAGGCTCTTGGGAATTTCTCCCTGCAATCATTTCCATTATGTATTTTTCTTTCCTCTCTGTCTGCCTCCTCCTTTTTTTCTCTGGCTATCCTATCAGCCTCTTCCCTTTTCTCTCTTTCTTGTCTATCTCTCTCTTTCTTTCTCCATGAAATTTAATAGTTGTTGTGTCATATCTATTTGGGTACTTTTTTCGCGAGCTCCTACTGGAAATTGAGCTTCTACTACTCCTGCTACTTGGCCTACTATGATTCTCACTGTCTTTATATTCTCTTAATTCGTTTTCTGAGTCTGCTCGTTGTATAATATTTTCTTTTCCCCGCAACTTCCCTACTTTTTGTACCTCCTCTGAAGGGTGAGTTTGTTATGTTTTATCTTAAATCTTACTGTATTCAAGACACATTACAAAAGAACTGACTGAAAAAAGGAACTCTTTTTTCCAGCCCGCTTCGCTAGCCGCGTGTCTGCGACGGGTACAGGGTGGTAATGAATTTTTCCTGCCAATCCGAGGACTTACTAAGTTACTGGTCAACCTCCGTAACTGCGCAATTTATTACCTCGTGGTCTATTAATCAACTACGCAATTAGGCGGACATAAAATGGCGTCACAAAATAAAAGGAAAATTAATAATTATTACTCGGGGAAGGAAAATAATTAAGGGGCCAAAAGAAAGGAATCTGGGAGGGACATTTATCTGAACAATCTGGGACCAAGGGTTCCAACATGTACTTTTAGTTTTGTATAAAACAGGAACATATATGCTACCTCAGATTTAGTGGGTAAGGGAAAACCAAGGTTAGATGAGTTTTTTTTGTTTCATCCATTAGCTCTTCAGGTTAGTGGGATATACCAGATCTAAGGATAAGTTTCTGTCAGCTGGGGCAAATAACTCTAACTTAAATTTGCTATCGCTGGTCGCTTAATTTAATAAGAACATGGTAGTTATATCAAGAGAAACCATAGTTAAGCTCGAGTCTGTAATTAATCGATCAGCTTCGTTTTTTAAGTAATTCATGATTTTTTAAGTTTTTGAAATTTTGTTTGATATCGCTTCGATTTCGTCACTTTGGTAGTTAGCCATGCTGGTATGTATTTTATGAACAAGTAGGGTTACGTTCATGGCATTGTTTAATTTTTTTACGTTTTCCCTTAGGATGTTGATTTCATCTTCTGTGGGTAACCAAAACAGGTGGTGGATGCGAGTTCTCCGACTATAAGAATTAAGCTTGTAGATCTGTTGTATTTACTTCTTCGAAAAATTACTTCATATGTTTTTTTTGATACTTTGTTTTAATTTTTTTATTTCAGTATCGAATAAATCGAGTAGTGCTTGTAATCTTTGTCGATATATTAGTAGGAAGGTTTGATGCGTCGATATTCTCAAGGTGTTTTTCTCACTTAGTTTTGATAGAGGTTCGAAATCGTTCTTTGCTGGATCATTGGCCATGGCTAGTCTTACGCAAGATTTTCTATTGTTCAACACTCCTTGTGAAAGTATTCGTCAAGGAAAGATCTTTTCCTCTTTTACTAGTATCAATGCCATAATCTGTTTCAACTAGTGGGATTTTGTTTTCGTTTTGTAAGGATTTTTCCAAAGGATGTTGTTTTTGTTATTGTTGCAAAGGTGGTCCATATCAATCTTGTAAATTTCGCTGGTTCTCGTTCGGTTGTTGTGATAGCAGTTTGTGACATTTCTTTATTGAGTTCAATTAGATCGGGGATAATATTTGTGGTAGTTTCTGATACTATGGATTAAAATTCTTCAGTTCCCGTAAGTAGTATCGCCGTAATATATTCTGTTGGTACATTTTTTAAGTTGATGTTAATTGTAAATCTATTTGTGTAAAAATAAATCCAAACTTTCCTGATAGGAAAATTGAAAAATTTATAACGAAAATAAAATGGAAAATTTACTGACAAAAAGAAAATAAATTTACAAATGATCTGAGGATTGTTGGAAATGTCCAGATTCTTTCTTTGTCCACGTTTTTAATCAAATGTATTAAAAAATTTTGTATTAATCGTAACATGTAAATACTCTGCTAAATATAAAAAAAATGAGGTGCAGGAAAATGTAAGATTGTAGCCAAAGTAAGGTGTCTAGTAGGCAAAACCAGCAAAGAAAACTATTACCAGTCTTTTCTTCTTTTTTTCATAAAAAAACTTGAGCAAAAAGTCCTTTGAAAAAAAAAATTAAACAGCTCCATGCTAGGACAATGTGACAAGGGTGTGCAAATAATTGACCAAAGGGACAATTTTATTTTAAAAAAGTGAAAAACATTTTAAAAGGCACAGAGTAGGGTGCCTTATTCAGTGTTCAATATTCAGTATTCAATATTCAGTATAAACAGAGTGAAAAAGAAAACCACCAGACAAAGCCAATAAACAATGATCTTATAATGCAAAAATGTGGAGGGATAAAGGAAAAATAAGGGAGGAATAAAGCTTAAGCTATTGGTTGGGATTTCGGTTGAATTTGAAAGATTGTGACTAGTAAAACAAGGGGCACAGCAAAAATCTATGTCCGATGCCCTTACAAATCTAATAAATTGTTTTGGGTATTTATCGGAGAGTGTCTTGGGTATGCAGCAATAATGCATGTGTTTATCACATTTAAGATTGCTGCTAGATACCCAAAACTACATTTTGGACCTTAACCATATATTTCTTTGCAATAAATGGCAAAGCCACTGGTCATCTTCACTGTTAGACTTTGCCCGCTTCTTTCTCGTGGTTTTCTTGCAACCACCTCATACAAGGAGATTATGTCAAACAAGAGTCAGGTGGACAACTTTTTTTCCGGGAAGGCCTTACGTTGTCACTGGGGAGGGTTTTCTACTGGGAGAGGACTGTGCTGTTGGAGAAGGTATGGGAGGTGGAAAAGGATGCTTTGGATGTAGTTGGAATGGGAGTAAATGATTTGAGGGGTTCGATATTACTTAAAAATGAACCCGAGGAAGACCATTGGGAAGATTCGACCCCAAATTTGATGGGACAGGAATAGGATCGGGGGTCGTAATTAAGGGGGGTGAAGTTGAGGGTGCATTATCTGTAGTAATAGATCCCTTTCAACGCATTTTGTAAAATTAATATTGTCTGCAAAAAATAGAAAGAGCCTAATTGCGCGGAACACACTTTTGCAAGTACTTTCTTTCATTATTTTTTAATTATTCATGGTAGGTGAGCCGCGAAATTAGTTTTTTTTCTCTTGGGCAGTCACCGACTCTTTTCAATAGTGCAACCCATTCTCGTCACAAATACCAAGCTTATATTTACTAATATGGTGTTTCCATGCCCTTTTCAAGGGGCCAAAAAATACCAATGTCAGCTGGTTGTAAAGTTTGTTCTCCCAATCACAAGATTTACATAATTGTAACACGACAAAAAAAGAGTACCTACATTAACAATTATAGTACTGACAGATCTAAATTTGTTCCGTTTGTGTCAATAGCCCAGTGCTGGGATGCTCACAATGGTAACAACCTGTCTTAAAATATTAAATAATGACATACCTCTTTTTATCTTTTCTTACTAAAGTTTGCTAACTCTTCGTAAATATTCATATTATCCTCATTCACCTTCTTTGTCCATCTCCTCTTCAGTTCGTTGGGTAACGTCAATAGAAACGAAGCCCAGGGTTATCAGTCCTTATTCTTGGTTTTTCCAGGAGACAAAACCAATATGTGAGACGATCTAGAAATGATAATTGTAAAGTTAAGGGGGGAAATATTCTGCCGAAAGTACAGCTCAGCAACATATCGCAACCTGAGAGTAAAATTTACGAAAGAATTTACGAAAGAATCTAGAAACATTAAAAAAGATTTATCTATATCTCTACACTACAATTTAAGATTGAATTTAAAAGAATTCTTAAAGAATGAGAAAAATTACTAAAGTCGAAAGAATAAGTCCACTCTTATGTTCATCTCGTGCCAAAAATGGAAGAGGGTAACGAAAAGTTCATTTTTCATGTTTAGGTTCCACGGATTTCAGTTAAATTAAGATTTATTAAGGATATGAAATAGGTAAAAACACAGAATAGCGTTACCCTAAGAAGACAAGACTTATATGCTATCAAGCTTGTTAAACATTGCTGTTTAACAACATGGATCGCCTTAAGGGGGTAATACTCTGCCGAAGGTACAGCTCAGCAGAATCTCGCGACCTAAGAGCAAAATTTTTACTTCTCAGTCATTCTGAGAAAAACGGTATTGAGTATTGGCCCTTTCTTTTTTGACATAATGAAAAAATCTAGAAACATTAAAAAGGTGAATCAATATCTCTACATGACAATTTAAGATGGAACGTAAAACAATTCTTAAAGAACGAGATAAATTACTAAAGTCGAAAGAATAAATCCACTCTTATGTTCATGTCGTGCCAAAAACGGAAGAGGGTAACAAAAACTTCATTTTTAATGTTTAGGTTTGACGGATTTCAGTTAAATTGAGATATATTAAGGATATGAAATAGTTAGATACACAGAAGAGCGTTACCCTAAGACTTGTATGCCATTAAGATTGTTACAAATTGTTGTTTCCAAAATTTAATCGCTCATCAAAGTTTATGTTATTTGTGGCGTTCATTTATTTTATTTTACTGTGTTCATGGCCGTATACCCACTACGCCTTTCTTCCTTTAGGCTGAACGGCTATTCCCTCAAGACCCAGGTATTATTAATTTTCTTCGAGATGCAGGTGTCGCGTCACATTGAATGTTTACTTTTGATTATTACATAATAAGGAATGTTTTTTCTATGCTTGTTAAGCTTAAAAAACCTAAGGGTGTAGGGGAAACGTTCAGGGAGTCCGTTAAATCAATATTTCCCTTTAAAAAACCTAAGGGTTTGCTTTACCTCAGGATTTCCATTTAAAAATCTACGAGGGCTTATTTACCCCAGGATTTCCCTTTAAAAACCTACGAGGGCTTCTTTACCCCAGGATTTCCTTTTAAAAACCCACATCGATGTTTCGTTAATATCATACGCTGATGATATATTTAATTCGAGTCGCACTATTTTGGGTATTGAGTAAAACTTAAACATCCTCCGGAATGTTTATAAGCAGCTCGGATTAGAATTTAAACTTAGAAAAGTCGGAAATCCTGCTTTTGAATTGGAAATCAGTCCCCGATGGTTTTACGATTGCTCTCTGGAAATACAAATGTTAAGCCAGTCCAGTTCATTACTTACCGTGGCCTTCCTATCGGTTCAACTCTAAAAACAACTCGTCGATTGCTTATCGACCATCTACAGAAGCGAATTGGTTTTGCATATAGTAAAATTGTTTGTTGAGGTTCAACAGAAAAGTTCTAGCTTGCCTTTATAATGCAATTGCACTCCCCCATTTTTTGTGTTTGAGTTAAAAAAAACAAACTTACAGAGGAGGGTGCCTTATTCAATGTGCAATATTCAGTATAAAAAGAGAGAAAAAGAGAACCACCAGACAAAGCCAATAAACAATGACTTTAAAATGCAAAAATGTGGAGGAATAAAGGAAAAATAAGGGAGGAATAAAGCTTAAGCTATTGGTTGGGATTTGGGTTGAATTTGAAGGATTGTGACTAGTAAAACAAGGGGCACAGCAAAAATATATGTCCGATGCCCTTATTAATTTAATAAATGGTTTTGGGTATTTATTGGAGAGTGTCTTGGGTATGCAACAATAATGCATGTGTTTTTATCACATTTAAGATTGCTGTGAGATACCCAAAAACTACGTTTTGGACCTTAACCATATATTTTCTTTGCAATAAATGCAAAGCCACTGGTCATCTTCACTGTTAGACTTAGCCCGCTTCTTTCTCGTGGTTTTCTTGCAACCACCTCATACAAGGAGATTGTGTCAAACAGGAGTCAGGTGGACAACTTTTTTTTCCGGGAAGGCCTTTCGTTGTCACTGGCCTCTACACTTGTACCTGATAAAAACTTTTCCATATGACCAGTGACAGAAAGAGAAGGGGAGCTGGGTATAGCTGCAGAGCTACAATGTGGTAGCACCACAGTCCTTGGAATAAAAGTCACTTCCTTCCTTGCTGTTCTTATTTCACCTGTCACACATACTGCCTGACTGCAGCTATTCTCTGAGGTTTGAGCTTCAATGATAGGTAAAGCAGGGACCATAGAACTGGTGTTATGAAAAGAATTATATGCATCTCGCCACACTTAAAAAGGTAGTGTGTGCTCTCTATCCCCCTCCCATCTTATAGAATTCCTCTGTCTCAAAGCTCATTGAGGTCATCGGGGTTAATTTGATCCGCAATATAAGGAAAAAAAATTTTCATCGATGAAGGAAGTTTTTTCTACTGAGAGAGGACTGTGCTTCTGGAACAGATATGGGAGGTGAAAAAGGATGCTTTGGATGTAGTTGGGATGGGGGTAAATGATTCGAGGGGTTCAATATTACTTAAAAATGAATCCGAGGAAGATGATTGGGAAAGATTCGACCCCGAATTTGATGGGAAAGGAATACGATCGGGGGTCGAAATTAAGAGGGGTGAAGTTGAGGGTGCATTTTGATTCTCTGTGGAAAAAGACCCCATTCAACGCATTTTATAAAATTAATATTGTCTGCAAAAAATAGAAGAGCCCAATTGCACGGAACACACTTTTGCAAGTACTTTCGTTATTTTTTAATTATTTTTAGTAGATGAGCCGCGAAATTAGTTTTTTTTTTCTCTTGGACAGTCACCGACTCTTTCCAATAGTGCAATCCCATTCTCGTCACAAATACCAACCTTATATTTATTAATATGGTGTTTCCATGCCCTTTTCAAGGGTCCAAAAATACCAACGTCAGCTGGTTGTAAAGTTTGTTCTCCCAATCACAAGATTTACATAATAATATAACTCGACAAAAAAGAGTACCTACATTAATAAGTATAGCACTGAGAGATCAAAATTTGCTCCGTTTGTGTCAATAGCCATGTGCTGCAATGCTCACAAGGGTAACAACCTGTCTTAAAATATTAAATAATGACATACCTCTTTTTATCTTTTCTTATCCATGTTTGCCAACTCTTCGTAAATATTCTTACTATCCTCATTCACCTCCTTTGCCCATCTCCTCTCCCGTTCGTTGGGTAACGTCAATAGAGCGAAGCCCAGGGTTATCAGTCCTTATTCTTGTTTTTTTCAGGAGACAAAACCAATTGTAAGACGATCTAGAAATGATAATAGTGAATTTAAGGGGGGAGTATTCTGCCGAAAGTACAGCTCAGCAACATATCGCAACCTGAGAGCAAAATTTTTACTTCTCAAAGTCATCCCGAGAAACACGCAATTGAGTATTGACCCTTTCTTTTTTGACATTACGAAAGAATCTAGAAACATTAAAGAAGATTTATCTACATCTCTACATGACAATTTAAGATTGAACGTAAAATAATTCTTAAAGAAAGAGAAAAATTACTAAAGCCGAAAGAATAAATCCGCTCTTATGTTCATCTCGTGCCAAAAATGGAAGAGGGTAATGAAAAGTTCATTTTTCATTTTTTGGTCCCACGGTTTTCAGTTAAATTAAGGTAATTTAGCCATTGCAAACCTCGAAAAAATAGTGTAAAAAGGACATTTCTCAAGATTTCAAGTATTTGGGATGTAAAATGTGTATTCGATCTCTTTAAACTGCCAGCTTGGGATATCGAAAATCTTCAATTAAAGACACTAAAACAAAAATTAGCAGTTTTATTGATTTTATCAGCTTGTGAAAGAGTTCAGTTTTTGGCCAGTTTATCACTTAGTAATATGGTACATAATGACGATGGAAGTTTTGATTTTCAAATCAATGTATTGTTAAAAACATCGAAACCGGGCAACCACAAATCAGTAGTTAAATTTCGACCTTTTCAAGAGTCGTCCCTGTGTCCGGCGACGCACCTAGCTAGATATATTAGAATGTCATCATATCCAAATAGAAACGACGCACTTTTTCTTACATATCGTAAGCCTCATACTGCTGCGTCCAAGTCATCTATTTCTAGATGGATAAAAGAAGTTTTATTTCTTGCAGGTATAGATATCAGTGTTTATGGTGCTCATAGCACACGGTCTGCCTCAACGTCCCACCTTAAAGCAAGAGGAATTGATGTAGATCAAATCATAAAATATGTAGGCTGGACAAATGCCAAAACGTTTGCAAGGTTTTATAATAAACCAATTGAAAGTGGTCAGCAGTTATCTGTCTTTTGAATATATTCACTGTAATTTGTTATATTTGAAATATCTTCCTATAAATGAATTTTTGTACAACAGCCTCTTTTAATGAATAGGGCTATTATTCATATAATAGGGCTGGGCATTTGAGGGACTTATATTTTTCGTTAGAAATGTGAATCTGTATTTCTTTTGAGGATAAGGAAAGAAGTAATAAGAAATAAAACAAGCTGCTCTGATATCTTCAAATATTGCTACGCATTATATGTAGAACGTTTCATAAAATAATATTCCGTTAGCAGAAGAAAAACATTTTGTTAGAGCAAGTTTTTTTTTTTTATTATAGTTGAGAAAGAAAGTGGGAAAATTTGCCAAGCCTACTATGCTTTAATTCATTAGTACAGTTCTTACAACCTTTATCCAGTTCTGTTTTTACATTTTTACAATTGTGGCTACAAGTTTCATTTTGTTATCGTCTGGCAAATACGGAGATGGATCAAATCTTTAATTATATTGAGGAGAAGAAAAGAAGAAATGAAAAACAAAAAAGAAGCCTTCCCTGACGTCTACGAATAACCGCCAAAATTAACAAAACAAACAATAACATATAACATGCCGTTTGTAGGAAGAAAAACATTTCGTTAGGGCAAGTATTTTCTATTATAGCTTAAAGTAAATAGTAAAATTTTCCAATTATGCTGTATTCAACTTCATTTGCCTCGTAAAGCCTTTATCCAGTTCTTTTTTTGCTATATTAAAAGTATATTACCAAATTATTTTGTTCAAATCTAAGAAGTTGTTGTATGTTGCGTGAAAATCCTTGCAGATCGTTTATATTCGTGATTAGCTTTGAAATAGATGCGTTTATGAAAAAAACTTCATTCTTTCCCGTATTTTATTAATATTTATGACCAATTTTACGATACGATACGATACGAATTTATTATGTCAAATAACATTAATTCTACTTCAAAAGGAGCGCCTTAGCTCCGCCTTCGAGTTCAACTGAGATAGACCTTCGCAATCGCCTCGATTGACCAAAACAAACCCAGTTGACGAAAGCATTCGCTTTGATTCAGACAAAATTAAATAATAAGTGATAGTGAGTTAGTGATTGGATTGTTGGACAATTTAGTCGATGAAGATTATGATCGTGAGAGGCGTGGCAGGCAATATAAAACTCATTCGCGTCGCAGAATACTCTCAAGTGAGAGTGATAGCGATCAAACAAATGGCTCTCGGAGCCCAGAGTTTCAAACTCGTGCTCGGTATGGCTCTCGGAGCCCTGAAAGTAGTTCTAGGAACGAAAAATCTTGCTCTCGGAGCCCCACAAAAATCCTTGACACAAAGCGGAAGGCTTCTCCGGAAAAACACAAAGGTAAAAGATTAAAAGAAAACACGTCAAATGACGCTCTATTCAAAAAGATTTCTGAAGAACGTTCTGGTACCAAAGAGGGTCCTAAGATCCATAAGAAACTTGCCAAAGTTGCAAATAGAGCTTTTTCTGAGCCTTTGGAAATAGTGAAGCTAAAAGAGTTATTTGAGAACCACCCTAGGCCTGCGAATACCGAAAAAAATCGTTCCTCCAAAGGTGAATAGTGAAATTTGGGCTATTCTCTCATCACAGGCTAAACAGAGGGATGCTAAGGCCCTTCAAGTGCAGCGGACAATTGCTCACTCAACATTTTGTGTTTTAGAGGCAGCAAATGCGATTCTTGAGATAGAAAATGAGCATATTAAAGAAAAAGTTGTCAAAAACCTTACAGATGCAGTTCACATGCTTGGCCTCACCAATTACGATCTAAGTTTAAAAAGACGTCATGCGATGAAATTTGAATTGAGCCCAGATCCCACTGTAGCATCAGCTTTATGTGCCCCTGAAGTCAAAGTCACGGAGTATCTTTTTGGCAAAGATATTGCCAAAACAACGTCTAAAGCTAAATCCGTGGCGGATTTGAAAAAATCCTTTGGAAAACCAAAAAAAACGTGCAAGGGGGGGCCTACCGTTATCGCCGATGGCAGAACGAGGCCCCCCGTCCAAATTATCGCAGAAAGCAGGGCCAGGACCGTCAAGAGAGGTCCAAATTCCAGAAATTCCAGAATTTCCAGAAAAGGGATCGGAAATAGCTGGTATGTACTATTTATCATACCCCGACCTTGATTTTTATGATTTTGTTGTTAATTTCAATAGGCAGTCACAACATTTGGCTGATAACTTTAAAGCTGGGAGAATTAGTAAGTACATCTCAAAATGGCAGTCAATAACCAGTGATTTGAATATTTTGAATATTGTGACCTCAGGCTATAAGATTGAATTTGAGAAAACACCACTAAAAGCTTTGAAAACAAAAAACAAAAGTTTTACGTTTGAAGAAATAGAGGCTATAAGAAAGGAAGTTGATATTTTATTGCATAAAGGTGTTATTGTTAAAGTACCCGACTTCAGAATAAAGGAAATACGTTGTATTTCTCCCGTTTTTACAGTCCCAAAGAATGATGGGTCTACCTGGTTTATTCTTAACCTTAAAAATTTAAATGAAAACCTTAAATATTACCATTTTAAAATGGAAAGTGTTCATTCTGCGGTTCTTTTGATGACAAAAAATTGTTATATGGCCTCTATTGACCTAGTCGATTTTTATTATTCATGCCCGGTTGATTTTGAAGATCAAATGTGGCTTTGTTTTCAAGTTGACCTTTGTTATGCTTTTACTTCAATGCCAAATGGCTTATCATCGGCCCCTAGGGTTCTTACGAAACTTATGAAACCTGTTATCTCTCTTCTTCGAAGAAAAGGGTATTTGTCAGTTACGTATTTAGACGATTCTCTCCTTCTGGGAAGGTCATATTTAGAGTGTCAAAATAATGTCTATGAAACAGCGAAATTACTGTCAGAACTGGGGTTTGTGATCCACCCGGGAAAGTCAGTTCTCATTCCAAGCCAACAAATAGAATTTCTGGGCTTTTTGTTAGATTCGCGATCAATGCGTATTTTCCTGCCGGAAAGAAAAATTAAAAAAGTTATACATTTGGTTTCAAAAATTCTTAGTCAAAAATTGACTACGATTCAAGAATTGGCTGAAACTCTTGGCGTTCTTGTTTCAACATTTCCAGCAGTAGAATTAGCGCCCTTATATTACCGAAAAGCGGAATCGTTGAAAACTCAAGCATTAAGGTACGCGAAGGGTAATTTTGCGGCAAGGATAATTTTAACATCCGATGTAAATTTGGAACTACAATGGTGGTTGGATATTGCCAATCATGCTTCTAAAGCAATTGAGTCTAGATCAATTGACAAATATTTGTGTAGTGATGCGTCGAAACTAGGTTGGGCACTCGTGGATGAATATTCCATAAAAATGGCCACAGGTGAATGGTCCTCAGAAGAGAAGAGATTTGATATCAATGTCTTAGAAACAAAGGCTGTTTATCTGGGATTAAAGTGTTTTGCCCATGATATTAAAGGCATGCATGTTCGGCTGCGTTCTGACAATATATACCACAGTAGCTTATATAAATAAAATGGGAGGATCAAAATCTAAATTTTGTAATTATTTCGCAAATAAGGTCTGGCAGGTAGTACTGCAGGGCAAAGGATGGATATCTGCAGAACATGTGCCTGGGGTTGCTAATATTGCGGATAAGGCATCACGAAAACTTGATAATGAAAAGGAATGGAAATTGGATTCTGAAATATTTACTATTTTGAATTTTTTGGTATGTCAGTCAATAGATATTGATTTGTTTGCGACTAGATTAAATTTTCAGATTAAACCATTTGTTTCTTGGAAACCAGATCCAGAATGTTTTTTCGTAGATGCATTTGCAATGAATTGGAAGCATTATTTCTTTTATGCATTCCCCCCATTCAGTTTACTTCTGAGGACCCTTCAGAAGGTGGAAACAGATCAGGCCACAAGTATTTTGATCTTTCCGAACTGGACCACACAAGTATGGTATCCCTTACTATTAAAGCTTTTAATAGGAAGTCCAATATTTCTACCAAATGATAATTTTACTTTGTCTCTCCCACAGAAACCGACCTTGCACCATCCATTGTCCAAGACGTTACACCTAGCGGCTTGCGTCGTCTCCGGCAAGGGCTTCACCACCAAGGATATTCTCCCTCTCCACAGTCGATATTATCATGGATGGGTGGCGGGATTCAACTAAGCGCCAGTACAAAGTTTACATTGAAAAATGGATCGACTTTTGTGGAAGAAACACAATCCAGGCCTTGGAGGCAACTCTACCGGAAACTTTGACATTTCTTACGGAACTTTTTCACTCAGGTGTTGGATACAGTGCTATTAATACTGCGAGAAGTGCTTTATCGGCAATTCTACCAAGCCTTCAGTTAGGCAGTAATCACATCACCAAGAAGTTTATGAGAGGTGTCTTTAATAGAAGGCCTAGTCTACCCCCAAGATTTCAAGTATTTGGGATGTAAAATGTGTATTCGATCTCTTTAAACTGCCAGCTTGAGGTATCGAAAATCTTCAATTAAAGACACTAACACAAAAATTAGCAGTTTTATTGATTTTATCAGCTTGTGAAAGAGTTCAGTTTTTGGCCAGTTTATCACTTAGTAACATGGTACATAATGACGATGGAAGTTTTGATTTTCAAATCAATGTATTGTTAAGAAACATCGAAACCGGGCAACCACAAATCAGTAGTTAAATTTCGACCTTTTCAAGAGTCGTCCCTGTGTCCGGCGACACACCTAGCTAGATATATTAGAATGACATCATATCCAAATAGAAACGACGCACTTTTTCTTACATATCGTAAGCCTCATACTGCTGCGTCCAAGTCATCTATTTCTAGATGGATAAAAGAAGTTTTATTTCTTGCAGGTATAGATATCAGTGTTTATGGTGCTCATAGCACACGGTCTGCCTCAACGTCCCACCTTAAAGCAAGAGGAATTGATGTAGATCAAATCATAAAATATGTAGGCTGGACAAATGCCAAAACGTTTGCAAGGTTTTATAATAAACCAATTGAAAGTGGTCAGCAGTTATCTGTCTTTTGAATATATTCACTGTAATTTGTTATATTTGAAATATCTTCCTATAAATGAATTTTTGTACAACAGCCTCTTTTAATGAATAGGGCTATTATTCATCATTAGTGTTGGTATAGCTCATGCTGAACTTTAAAATCTCAGTTGAACTCGAAGGCGGAGCTAAGGCGCTCCTTTTGGAGTAGAATTGATAAATTAAACAAAAACTTACCAAGTTTGAAGTTTGATTGTAATTCTACTCCAAAGAAGGAGCGCCAGCGTAGCTGAGAGTTCAACTAAATAATCTTTGGCTTAAAGAGCGATGTATTGACTAGGGGTGAACCCAATCATATACGTAATGTTTTCTGTCGTTTTAAGTTTTGATGTTGCTCCATACTTTCAGTTGAAAACTTTCAGTTGAAAATTGGGAGGGCAGTTGAACTCTCAGCTACGCTGGCGCTCCTTCTTTGGAGTAGAATTACAATCAAACTTCAAACTTGGTAAGTTTTTGTTTAATTTATCAATCTACTCCAAAAGGAGCGCCTTAGCTCCGCCTTCGAGTTCAACTGAGATTTTAAAGTTCAGCATGAGCTATACCAACACTAATGATGAATAATAGCCCTATTCATTAAAAGAGGCTGTTGTAAAAAAATTCATTTATAGGAAGATATTTCAAATATAACAAATTACAGTGAATATATTCAAAAGACAGATAACTGCTGACCACTTTCAATTGGTTTATTATAAAACCTTGCAAACGTTTTGGCATTTGTCCAGCCTACATATTTTATGATTTGATCTACATCAATTCCTCTTGCTTTAAGGTGGGACGTTAAGGCAGACCGTGTGCTATGAGCACCATAAACACTGATATCTATACCTGCAAGAAATAAAACGGACGCAGCAGTATGAGGCTTACGATATGTAAGAAAAAGTACGTCGTTTCTATTTGGATATGATGTCATTCTAATATATCTAGCTAGGTGTGTCGCCGGACACAGGGACGACATTTTAAAGTCATTATAATATGCGGTGGTTAAGCTCATGATGAAACGCTGAGAGTTCAACGGGAAGGGAAATTGGGAGGGCAGTTGAACTCTCAGCTACGCTGGCGCTCCTTCTTTGGAGTAGAATTACAACCAAACTTCAAACTTGGTAAGTTTTTGTTTAATTTATCAATTCCACTCCAAAAGGAGCGCCTTAGCTCCGCCTTCGAGTTCAACTGAGATTTTAAAGTTCAGCATGAGCTATACCAACACTAATGATGAATAATAGCCCTATTCATTAAAAGAGGCTGTTGTACAAAAATTCATTTATAGGAAGATATTTCAAATATAACAAATTACAGTGAATATATTAAAAAGACAGATAACTGCTGACCACTTTCAATTGGTTTATTATAAAACCTTGCAAACGTTTTGGCATTTGTCCAGCCTACATATTTTATGATTTGATCTACATCAATTCCTCTTGCTTTAAGGTGGGACGTTGAGGCAGACCGTGTGCTATGAGCACCATAAACACTGATATCTATACCTGCAAGAAATAAAACTTCTTTTATCCATCTAGAAATAGATGACTTGGACGCAGCAGTATGAGGCTTACGATATGTAAGAAAAAGTGCGTCGTTTCTATTTGGATATGATGTCATTCTAATATATCTAGCTAGGTGTGTCGCCGGACACAGGGACGACGACTCTTGAAAAGGTCGAAATTTAACTACTGATTTGTGGTTGCCCGGTTTCGATGTTTTTAACAATACATTGATTTGAAAATCAAAACTTCCATCGTCATATTCCATCGCCATCGTTTTTGTTTTAGTGTCTTTAATTGAAGATTTTCGATATCCCAAGCTGGCAGTTTAAAGAGATCGAATACACATTTTACATCCCAAATACTTGAAATCTTTGGTAGACTAGGCCTTCTATTAAAGACACCTCTCATAAACTTCTTGGTGATGTGATTACTGCCTAACTGAAGGCTTGGTAGAATTGCCGATAAAGCACTTCTCGCAGTATTAATAGCACTGTATCCAACACCTGAGTGAAAAAGTTCCGTAAGAAATGTCAAAGTTTCCGGTAGAGTTGCCTCCAAGGCCTGGATTGTGTTTCTTCCACAAAAGTCGATCCATTTTTCAATGTAAACTTTGTACTGGCGCTTAGTTGAATCCCGCCACCCATCCATGATAATATCGACTGTGGAGGGAGAATATCCTTGGTGGTGAAGCCCTTGCCGGAGACGACGCAAGCCGCTAGGTGTAACCACTCATCCCATCATAGGTTTCAGACAACACACACCTATGAAAGGCTAATAAATCCAGCTCAGAAAAGTCAAAAATAGCAAACTACATATCTCAAATCATAGGTTTCAGTCAACACACACCAACGAAAGACTAAGAAACCTAGCTCAGAAAAGTCAAAAATAGCAAACTACTCATCCCAAACTATTGGTTTCAGACAACATTCACCTACGAAATACTAGGAAACCTTAGCTCAGAAAAGCCTGAAATAGCAAACTGCACATCCCAAATCATAATTTTCTGACAACAGATACCTATGAAAGGCTAAGAAACCTAGCTCAGAAAAGTCAAAAATAGCAAACTACACATCCCAAATCATAGGTTTCAGTCAACACACACCTACGAAAGGCTCAGAAATCCAGCTCAGAAAAGTCCAAAAAGCAAACCACTCATCCCAAATCATAGGTTTCAGACACCACACACCTATGAAAGACTAAGAAATCCAACTCAGAAAAGCCCGAAATAGTAATTTACATATCCCAAATCATAAGTTTCAGACAACATTCACCTACGAAATACTAAGAAACCTTAGCTCAGAAAAGTCTGAAATAGCCAACTACTCATCCCAAACTCGAAGTTTAAGACAACAAACACCTATGAGTGACTAAGAATCCTAGCTCTGAAAAGTCCAAAAAGCAAACTACACCTCCCAAATCATAATTTTCTGAAAGCACATGCCTATGAAAGGCTAAGAAATCTAGCTCAGAAAAGTCAAAAATAGTAAATTACATATCCCAAATCATAAGTTTCAGTCAACACACACCTATGAAAGGCTAAGAAGCCTAGCTCAGAAAAGTCAAAAATAGCAAATTAACCATCCCAAATCATAGGTTTCAGACAACACCCGGGGGCCTTTGGGGCCAGGGGGTTACTTCGGGGTTGGGGTAGTGAGGGTCGGGGTCCTATCTAACCTAACCTGGAAGTGTGATTTCAGAGAAATTTTTTAAGCGTTTAGGGTTAACTTACCTTTTTTTAGGGATGAGCATTTAGGGTTCTCCTATATGCTGAACCTGAAAGTGTGATTTCAGAGAAATTCTTTAAGCGTTTAGGGTTAACTTACCTTTTTAGGGATGAGCATTTAGGGTTCTCCTACATGCTGAACCTGAAAGTTTGTACCCTGACCTGTTGGATCTGAAAGTGTAATTTCAGGGAAATTCTTTAACCTTTTAGGGTTAACTTACCTTTTAGGGGTGACTATTTAGGGTTCTCCAACATTCTGAACTTGAAAGTGTGTTCCCTGTCATGTTGAATCTGAAAGTATAATTTTCATGGCGATAGACTATTCTAAAGAATAAAAACGCTTGAGGCTTAAGATATTTATTGCTTAAACATATTTTAAAACATTTGAAAAAAAAATAATGACATATTTAAGAAAAAAAAAGAAGCTTAATCTATTTGATATGAGGAGGAGCAAGTTTAGGACTTTGGATATCTGATGCATTTTTCCATGTCAGGTATCTTTTCCGGTAACCATTGAGCGAAATATCTAACTTCATCTTCTGGGTCATGGACTGAATGCGGGTATTTCTCACATTTGAAGTCTTCTAAATTGAATAATGCTATGTTTTTATCACATTTTTCTAGTAAGAGTTTATCAGTTGGCACGTTTCCCTTAACATGAACAGCTTGCACACCGAAAAAACATATTCCTGAACATAAACATAAACATATTTCCTGAATTTCCTCTTGTACATGTTTTATTTCATAGCCATTTTCATTATGTGGTCGTATGGTTTTAGCGTAAAAGCCATTTCGATTTATAAAATTTAGTGTTGGACTCCATCTGTTTTTCTCGTACTTATACATATTGTATCTGATGTTCCATTTATAGCAATGAATTTCACGTCGTTGATTGTCTAGGAGTAAGAAAGCTGCTTCGAAAATAATGCCAGTTGAGGAATATTTCAGACCAATATATTCTGTGTTAATCACACCAAACATTATTATATCTGAAAAAAAAGTGCTTAAATTAAATAAATATGTAATGTTTCTGAAACTCTAACAAATACAGCTCACTTTCATAGAATAAACTGAGAAGGAGGGAGTGTGTTCAAAGATCCCAACTTGAAAACTGTGAAAATGATTGGCAAATAAGTAACGTTTTACATTTCAGCACCCGCTCCTCTGAGTAAATATTTGGAGGGGTCAATTTCTGAGGAATAACTCAAAGCATTGTTATACGAACATTCAGTTTGAATACGTAAAAAGAGATTGAAGCAGGGTGCAGTAGCTTCTATCACATTTAGAAGGGCCATGGATCAATCACCATGTGGAAATTTGCCGTATGTAAAGAGAAATCTTTGTCGAAAGCAACCTAAACTCTGAAAATCATAGTTTGATTATAATAAATTTAACTTTTCTCAGAAATAACTCAATGCATTATTATACGAACGTTCAGTTTTTTATTCAAGCGCATGCCAGATCTCTCTTTTGGTTTATGCACAGACTGTATGGGGGCTGGCAGTGATGGGGCTGCCTCACCCTCTCTTGCTCTCTTACTGGGTGGCGGCGAAGAGCATCCTTTATAATTGGCCTTAAAGAAGAGAAAAAAGTTAGTATCAAAATAATTTCCCCCTTTTTACAGAAAGAAAGTTAGTACCTCCTTCTACAGAATTTATTGTCAGACATAATTTGTCTAGAAAAGCATTTATCTCAAAGAAGCCCCCTCCTCCACCCTTTTTCAGCAAAGCAAAAGTAAAAATTTATCGAGAAATATATTAGGCTTAGAAATCGAATGTTTTTATTAGACAACTTGTAAGAAAATAAATCATGACAATCAGTAGTCTATAGCCTTAGGATAGAAATCAATGTTTCTATTTTTACCATTTAGAAAAATATTAAATGTTCTGGTCTATAGGCTTTAAATTAGATAAAAAAAAAGATCGTTAACCCAGCGGCCTATAGGCCTAAATTTTGCAAACATAGGTTAAAATGCTATTCAATTTACACATAATATAAGCTTCATGCAACTCCTAAAAGACTTTTCTTTCTAACCTTGCATATCAGCATTGCACAGTTTGTTTTCATTTTACAATGATGACGATAGAATTGAGGCATTGCCCCTCTCCCCCCCCTCCTTTACATAATGTCCTAAATATATTGTTAGACCTTAATTTGAAAATAATCCATTTCACTTCTCCAAAATAGCGCTTTGCGTCTGCGCCTAATTATTGCAATTGCCTCAAAGTGTTTTAATTTTGATGGAAGAACAGTTCCTTTTGACTTGACCGCCTCGTTCGTAAACACAAATGGAAAAGGGTGACAGCTAATTTTAACCTGGCGTAGAGCATTATGTCAAAACCAGAGCGGGTTAATAACAACAGTGACGGAAGTCAATGATCGCTTTTAACTAGGATATAGAACACTTGAAATTGCATAAATTTAACGAAAGGATAATTATTTCTTTTTGCGAGAATTTGGTTGTAAAAAAAATGGGGGGGGGGATTAGGTTTTGAGGGTAAAAGAACACCTTTTATGTTTTCTATCGAGTATAAAGATTGTAGTGATGTTTGTATTGTATGGTGGGGAGGGATTAGGTTTTGAGGGTAAAAGAACACCTTTTATGTTTTCTATCGAGTATAAAGATTGTAGTGATGTTTGTATTGAATGGGGGGGGGGATTTACCTAAATATACTGGAGGGTGACCACGGAAAATAATTTATTTTGAAAATAAAAACGGAACTTACATGGTAAATTGAGGTTGGCTTGGCTTCTAATTCATCAAATTTATCCATTATGTCAAAATACTTTCTGATAATTTAATCACATTGAATGTCCATTATATACGAAATCTCAATGGGCGAATTGTTATGTAACTGGGGGAAAACCATTCGTAACCAGCTCTCTGATTGGCTGAGAAGGAGGATGTATCCGACTCGCTGATTGGCTGAGAAGGATGCATGTACTTCCGGTTTCCTATTCCAGGACACCTTGACATTCATCCCTAGCATGCACTTGTCCAAAACAACAATAATAAATAAATCCCTCAGGCCTAAAGATTAAAGAAACCATAATGTTTCTTAATTCCCCCTTCGTGAATCAATAATTTCCCCGCCGATTATGTAAATCAAGTTCTCAGGTTAGGTTCGCCTAAAGATCAAAGAAACCATAATGTTTCTTAATTCCCCCTTCGTGAATCAATAATTTCCCCGCCGATTATGTAAATCAAGTTCTCAGGTTAGGTTCGCCTAAAGATCAAAGAAACCATAATGTTTCTTAATTCCCCCTTCGTGAATCAATACATTCCCCCGCCGATTATGTAAATCAAGTTCTCAGGTTAGGTTCGCCTAAAGATCAAAGAAACCATAATGTTTCTTAATTCCCCCTTCGTGAATCAATAATTTCCCCGCCGATTATGTAAATCAAGTTTTCAGGTTAGGTTCGCCTAAAGATCAAAGAAACCATAATGTTTCTTAATTCCCCCTTCGTGAATCAATAATTTCCCCGCCGATTATGTAAATCAAGTTCTCAGGTTAGGTTCGCCTAAAGATCAAAGAAACCATAATGTTTCTTAATTCCCCCTTCGTGAATCAATAATTTCCCCGCCGATTATGTAAATCAAGTTCTCAGGTTAGGTTAGCCAAACAATCTCATAACATTCGCGTCGAGCATGTACATTCTCACTGACAACGAACAGACATAAAACAGGAACATAAATTGCTGTTGACATCCATAAATGTGAGAAAGTTCCTGTTTTTCCATTCTCACTGACAAAAACCATAAAAACAGACATAAATGTGGAAAGACTTTTATCTCCTATGTCTTAACTGCAATTAAAATATTTACAAAAAAATTCAACTCCAACAAACAGATTTATGCTCTATAACTGAGAACCGTGATTAGCCTCTATATAAGGGCTTGGCAATAGTTCATATAACATTACTTTGCTATTAATTACAATTTTCTATATTTACAAATTTTTATATTTCTATATTTACAATTTTTTTTACGATAAAAATTCCATGTTTATTAAAGGTTTTCAAAATACCTTTGTAACTGTATATATATTTTCTCAATAAAATTTGTTACCACTATATACATTTTCAATATACGACTATCTACATTTGGTTTCCGCTTCTTTTTCTTATCTTTGTTTGACAACTTTGGTTCGATTTCGAACCAACTTGAGTCATTAACTGTTTTCAGCTTACTATATGCCTGTTTGTTTATTCAAACTTTTGAGCTTTTTATTTCTTTTCGAATTTTCAGGTGATTGAGACAGTTGAAAAAAATGTATTTGTCTGTAATCTCTTTTTTTTCAGCTTAAATGTCCATTTGGAACAAGGCTCTATTTACAGCTTTGATTTGATAAGCTCATTTGATCAGATCTAAGCTGTAAAATTTAGTTATTCACCTTTTTACATGTTATGACACTATCAATGGATATGTTCTTGCACTCTAAGGTTTGCTTACCACATGTTTCTTCCGGTAGCACTATAGAACATATCCAGGTTCTCTCGTCTGACTGCTAATGCTGAAAGAACTGTTATAAGCCTGTACACAGCAATTAATTTGCTATCTCTTAGCCACAATTTTTTGATTTGTGGCCACAGTTTTCTCTTGGGCTATTCTGTTATCACACAAAGTGGCCCTTCTACAGAAAATATACCATGCCTTCATGGGACACGGTAATTTATTTTTAGACATACAAGTGATTATGACTATTTTCACTTTAACTTCCCAACTTTAGTGGCCTTGTCTTAAGTTTCAACTTCAATTTAGGTCTTTTAGGCTATTAATGTGCGTTCTTTTAATTGTTCATGTCATGCTATTCATTTTTTTTCGAAAATGACTCCCATATAAAAGAGCATAATTTTCCCTCTCTCTACTTGGAGCATATCTCCATTATTTCTATTTAATCTCGGCCAGAGATTACTTATTTTGTACTTATTTAGTACAAATGCACGTATATCAGAGTTTAACTGACTCCATTCAATTTCTTTTCCTTTAATTTCGTCTGGCTATATTTTTTAACTTGAACCTTTAGGTTTAATATGCTGTATTACGTGTTATAGGGCTCTCCAGCATATTAGGGGTTTTAATCAAAAGTTTGGAAAATAAGTTCGTAGCCCTGATGATTCATTGGTTAGTATTTTCCCGTTATCTTTGACATCTGTTTTCATTAACGGATCTAGATTGTGTATCACTTCACAGGAGTGATTTGAGAGTCTGATTATCCATTTTTTATTACTTTATGTGAAACACCTCTATAAGTTTCTTTGAATCTGGTTGTTCTTTTAAAACTTGTAACAATTCCTTTTTTTCCTTCGTTATATTTCTGTTGGTTTTCGCCACCCCCTTTAATTTTTGCAAAAAGCTGACATTAGGATATTTTCCTACCTCTGAGAGGATTTGTATTAACACGGTTAACGTAAATTCTTTTGAAAAGTCTTCTATCACTACGGGGTGGCGTTTACTGGCTTTAATGAACTTGTTTAAACCCTCTTTGTCACTTATTGGTGTTGAGAATTCGTGCGTCATGCCCTAGAAATTTATTTATTCACGTATAATTACCATCCTTTTCTTATTGTATGTTTTCCCTCGAATTGTATGGTTTCCGCCAAAATAGTTCGTGTCAAATTCTGTTTTGCGATAGGGGTTATCAGTTCCCAGTGTGGTTTCCCTGTAATCTCTTATGTTATTCGTGACTGGCGTTTATCCTCAGTTTAATATTTGTCTTAGTTTTATATAGTAATTGAGTGTAATTTGTCCCTTTCGTGATATTTTGACTATTACCCTGTTCTAAAGGCTTATGGATTTAGTGCCCAGGTAGAGTCACTACACCTATTTATTTTTTTCTAGGATGTTGGACTCTACCCGAACATTCAGCTCAAACCTCCTCCAAAGTTTGACTTTTATTTCTGATATACATTTGGTTAGCTTGGTGGATCCTCCAAATTACAAGACGTTTAGCAGTTTTCTTTTTTAAATGCCAATGGTCTTGTCATTGGTGTCTTTCGCCTGCAATTTCCTCGCCCTGGTTTTTTTTCTTCTAATGGTGTGCTGTGAATTTATTTATTATGTGAAATTATATATACCCGAGAAAACTTTGTTTTATACCCCCCCCTTCCACATAATTTTTTTCAATATACCTATCATCAAAATCACCTTTTAACGCTGATTCTAAATATGTATAATTCAATTAGTTTCACTTCACCCATTAAAAGTTACGAGGCAATAATTAATTTCTTTTATGAAACGTAATTTTTGACGAGTCGTATCAGAACACTATTTGCGAAGTTTTATTTTGTCCTGGAGACAAAATTAGTGACGGAAGCTATGATGTCACTTAGATCTGAGTTTATTTTTCTCTGTGAACTTACGAGTCTATAGGCTATTATTTTTTTGAGTTTATTTTCTACGTTAATAATTTTTACTGGCGAGATATATTATGAAAGAAATTTTGACGTTATTAACATACCGATTAAAAGAAGAAAAGAAATATAGATAATTCATTAGAGGCTCTTTGTTCGGTTATTTCCCCAGATTATCAGTATTTTATTCAAATACTAATCGGTTGGGAGCAACACTAGTTCTCCTTTTTTGTGTTTCCTGGTCTGAGTTTTGGATTCCAATTTTTTTTTCTCTTCTTTATAATATTGACAAGTTTTTCCGTGGTCTCTATAATCTGGTTTACAAGGTTCCGAGTTCGAGTGTGGTTTTGTTGCTTCGTCAAATGTCATTAGCCTTCGTTCCTCTTGACGTTTGGCCTTTTTCATTAATGATTTAGCTGCTTGTGCTGCTGAGGAAGGAGCTCGTTACTGTCCTTCCGGTTTCTTTACTTTTCTCCATAATCTCTCTCTTAAGGAGGTTTTTCTTAACGATGGCTCGGGGTTTAGTTATATATGTCTCTGTAGAAGAATTATCGGTTTCACATTCTGTTAGCTAGCGTCTGGTAGATGGCGTTTTTTTTCCAAAAGCCATTTTTGTGTTAAGACTGTAGGCGAGTCTAGCGTTTGAAAATCAGATAATTCTTTGGTTTCTTCCAATTCTTCTTGCTTTTTGGATTTAATCTCTGGTTTATTTTGTCTTAAACCAGTAGGTTGTGTTTGAGGCTCTTCTCTATAGCTTTCATCGCTATTATACGATGAGCATTGAACTTTACCCCTTTTCTCTTGTTTGTTGTGGAAAGTGTGTAGCCAAGACTACACACTTTTGGTCATTAAAAAGGTCAGAGAATTCATATGGCCTTCTCATATATATTGGTGCAATTCTTTCATCTATTTCTTTGTCTGAAGAAATGGGCTCTTATTTCCATGGTTTTGAGAAAAGTCCCTTTTTTCATTCTATTATGATGTACTATTTCTTCCTTTTCATTATACCGATGTCTTAGAACATAGGTTAAGTTATTTGTTAGAATATTTACAATTCTATAGGGCCCATCCCATTTCGGTTTTAATTTTTTTTGTCCCTTCTAGATTGGTTTTGTATACATAGACCGAGTCTCCTAAACAATAATTTGTCGTATTTTTGCTTTTTCTGTCATATTTTTCTTTTTGTTCTGTTTTCGCACCTTCCAAATTGTCTTTAACCTGGTTCCATAGCTTTTTTCATTCGCATCACCATATCATGTTTGTATTGGTCCAGATTGTAATATATTCTATCATTTTGTTTTTCATCCATTGCAATTCTGGGATCCCTTAGATGTTGTAAGAAAATGGTGATTATTTTAAAGAACATGAAAAAGCCGTATTTACTGCAACGACTATGAATGGTATGTGTTCGTCCCAATTCTCATTTTCCTCTCTTGCGTGTATCCCCAGCCTGTAAGCTGATTCCCTATGTTTGCGTTCAACTTTTCCATTAGCTGACGCCATGTAAGAGGAGGTAAACCATCGCTTTACCCCAAAATATTCCGTAATTTCGTCTAATAATTTGGCTCTAAAACATGGCCCATTGTCACTAAGTAAAATTCTAGGGAAAATTCCGTGTTCCAAAAATAGCTGGTTGACTAAAACTTTCGCTATAGTTTTTGTCTTTTCGTCTTTAATTGGAAAAGCGTATAAATATGAGTTGAAATTGTCAACTACGGTTAGTACACAACTATTTCCTTTCCTGGAAAATGGTAAACTTCCTCCTGCCCCCCAAATGTCTATTGACATTAATTCTCCTACCCCTGAATAGGTGGGGTATTGACCTAATTCAGCCCTAGAGGTTTTGGGTGTTAAACTTTTGTTTGGCACACTCTTGGCAGCTTTGTATAAAATTTTTACTTTTGAGTACATTTTTGGAAAATGAAAATCTTCTTTTATCCTCCCAATAATTTTCGCTTCTCCCATATGACAGCCAATAGTTGCGTTTGCCATCTGTAAAATTTCTCCTTCCGGCGATTTTGGAATTACTGGAATAATTTTTAAGTCATTTTTTCTATATTCATGGGGTGCTCTGTAATATTTTATGAAAAGATTTTTAGTTTCATCTAGATTAAAACTATCTGAGTCCTTCAAAAAATGTTTGGAGTGTTCTGGCAGTTCTGTTCCTTTTGATAAAAAGGATTTCATGGCTGAACAAAAAATCATCTTTATCTTGATGTTTCGAAATATTTTCATTCGATAGTATTTCCACTTCTTCCAGTTCAATTGGAGGGTTGTTTATCAAATTTCCTTCCGTATCTGGATTTCGTAACAAATAGTCTGGTAAAATGTTTGTACGGCCCTTTATATATATTGGGGTATATGAATATGCTTGCAGACGTAGTATCCATCGTGTCAGCCGTGCTGAAGTATTTTGCATCGTATGTAGCCAAATTAGTGATTTTAGTTCTACGCGTAAAATGAATTTTTTTCGAAGTGAAAATTGGTGAAAATATTCTGTAAAACTACAACTGCTAGGCATGCTCTTTCAACCGTTGAATATTTTCTTTCTGCCTCAGTCAGCGACCTGCTGGAATATTGGACTATTGATTCTACCCCTTCAGAATTTATATTTAATAATATGGCACCAATCCCGTGCCCCGACGCGTCTGTTTGTAAACAGAAGTCTTGTGACAAGTCTGGTAGTTTAAGTATTGGCGCCTGTAATAATTGTCTTTTTATTTCATTCAGCGCTTCTGTTGCGTTCGATGGACATTCGAATTGGCCTGATTTTTTCAAAAGGTTTTTCAAAGGTTGTGCTATTGTCGCATAAATTTTAATATATCGTCGGAAATAACTTAACAAACGACAAACTGATCTGCAGCTTTTTGATCTTTCGGTGACTAATTTTTCTATAACCGTAAATTTTTCTGGATTTGGCGAAATAGTACCTTGGTTTATCAGATGTCCAAGAAAAAACTGGTTTTGGTACTACTATTTTTAACTTTTTCTGGTTTTAATTTTAGGCCTGTTTTTTCAAATTTTTCCAGTATTTTTTTAAGTCTGACTAAATGGTCTTCCAGGTTTTCAGTAAACAAAATTACATCATCTAAGTAAGCCAAGGTATCTTTTTTCTTCCTGGTTCGTTATCGTTTAAAACCAAATTCACTAGTCAACTAAAACAGTTTCGACTAAATGATAAGCCAAAAGGCATACGCTCAAATGAAAACGTTCTTCCATCGTCTAAGATTACTGTTGCTTTGTGCTTTGTTTCGGGATCTAAGGCTATTTGCCAATATCCTGCTATTAAGTCAAAACTAGTGCAGTATTTTGTACCTCTCAGCGAATCTAATATCGTATCAATTCGTGGTAGTTTCATAACATCTTTTACTGGGACTGCATTTAGCGCTCTAAAATATATGCAAAACCTCCAGGTATTATTATTTTTTTCTGACTATTACTAGTGGAAAACACCAATCGCAAACACTCTCTTTAATTATACCTTGTTCTTCCATTTCCTTTATATGGTCGTCCAGCCATGGTTTTAAATGATAAGCTGTTTTATACGTTGACTTTTTAATTGGAGGACCCTGTGTTGGTATTTTGTGCGTAATTAAGTGAGGTAATCCATAATCCATTTTGTTTCTTGAGAATGTCCATTTAAAATCCCAAAGAATATTTCCAACCCGGGTTTTTACTTTTTCCGGTAAATGTTTTAATCAACTTGTTGAAAAAAGGCAGTTTTTGTCATTCCACATTTTTCTTGTGGTTGCAGTTTTAACGATATTTGTTCGTGGCTAGTAAAATTTAAGCTTAATTCTGGGCTGCTTAGAGATTTATTTCTGAATTTGAAATAATTTCCACCGACCCAAGCGCTATTTGGTTCAACTTTACTTTTTTATTACTTAGAGTTGATAATTTTAAATATGTGATACCATTTTCAATTTTAATAACTTGATTTTCCACGAAAATCGTGTTTTTAGACTCTCGGAGATACTCGTCTCTTTGAACCTTGTTTTAAAAGATTCAATTAGAGTATTAATGTCCTTGGGCTCTTTTCCTTAATTGCCTCAAAGTGTTTAAGGGCGCTTCCCTTTAATCTAGCTGCAACGCATTGCTCTTTGAGCTTATCGTCAAACGACTCAGTTAGTTCGTCGAAAATTTTCAATTTTTCGATAAACTGATCTACATCTGAAATTCCCGCGTATTCTGGTCCGTTGATAGGAAAGCCATTTTTTCCTTTGGTAAAGCTATTTTATTTCAATCTACAATTTTTTTCTAGTCCTCTCGGCCCAGTTTTTTCAACCGCCACCAGTTGTGGTAAGTCTCTGGTGAATCGGTTCAAGTATAGCCATAGCCTCTCTCAGTACTCGTAGGAATTCATCTCCCATAGCTCGAATGTATTTGCTATCGTATCGATGAACTCTCAACCATTCTAAGTTCTCTTCGACCACCTCTTCAATTTGGAATTTTTCATCAGTTGACAATCTTGCTCGTATTTCCTCGTTACCAATGCAATTCCTCTACAAATTAAGATACCGTTCCAGTTCTTCTAGTTTTTTTTCCCTGTACTCTTTAACATAGTTGTACCATTCTGACTATGCTAAACTAAACAATTTTCAACACCAATTTATTCCTTGCTGGCGAGTTCTGGTGAGTTACAATTTTGAAGAGCCCGTGTCCAACACGCCTAGAATCTGAAGATGAAAACACTTTAAAGTTTTGCCAGGTTGAAGACAGAAAACCTGAAAACGACTTTTGTCATACCCCGCTCAAAACATGCTTCAAACCCCGTGCCAGAAAACACAACCTAGATTTTTGCAACTTTGGCGAAAAAACATTGTTTACGTACTAATAATTATGAAGAAACTAATGTATTCTTTCCATACTCTTGATCTGTCTAAATAACCAAATCCAGTCACAACATTCAGTAATCACCAACAAGTAAACTAGGTCAACCCTGTTAGTGTGAACGGCTAAAAGAGTTGTCCAATTATCATTATTTTCTGTTTAAACTTTTAAAAATATATTCACTTTCCATGTCTTGTTACAGTGAAATGAGCCTAAGTTCCAGGCTCGAAAGTCTTGACGTTCCTATACTTGGTTAATACGAGCTGAACTAGATGTCATCTATTTTTGGAGCTGCAATACAATATCTCTTATTCTTTTTAATCTTTTGTTTAAATAAAAATGTTATGTTAATCAAAAGAAAAAATGAATGGGTAATTTTTTAAAGATCAGTAAAAGTTATTCAATTGAATAGTTGAAGTTTTTGGATAATATTGAGATCTTATATTTCAAAATTAAACAGAAGTACAAACAAAAATACAGGAAAATAAGCACTAAATATAACTTTAACATTGGTATACCAGTTTTCCTAAACTTTATTATTTGTAGAGTGTCGCCTCAAAACCCAACCCAAAATTTACAGTTAAGCTATACAAAGCTAGCTTGCCCTATATTTTTGAAAATAAAACACTTACAGCTGTGTTAATAAACAATGAAATTGTTATGAAATCGTTTTCGTAAATAATTTTTTTTCTACAGAATACAAATCTACACGGATGAGACAAATTGGATGGGATCACAGGTACTATATATGTACCTTCTAAAATTATTGTTGGTCGTTAACCAAATCCAGTCATAACATTCACTAATCACCAACAAATAAACTAGGTCAACGCTGTTAGTGTGAAAGGCTAAAATAGTTGTCCAGTTATCATTAGTTTCTGTTTAAACTTTTAAAAATATATTCACTTCCCATGTCTTGTTACAGTGAAATGAGCCTAAGTTCCAGGCTCAAAAGTCTTGACGTTCCTATACTTGGTTACTACGAGCTGAACTAGATGTCATCTATTTTTGGAACAACAATACAATATCTCTTATTGTTTTTTATCTTTTGTTTACATAAAAATGTTATGTAAATCAAAAGGAAAAATGAATGGGTAATTTTTTAAAGATCAGTAAAAACTTATTCAATTGAATAGTTGGAGTTTTTGGATAAGATTGAGATCTTGTATTTCAAAATTAAACAGTAGTACAAACACAAAAATACAGGAAAATAATAACTAAATATAACAGTAACATTGGTTTATCAGTTTTCCTTAACGTTATTATTTGTAGAGTGTTGCCTCAAAAGCCAACCCAAAATTTACAGTTAAGCTATACTAATACCTCACATTCATCAATCTTCCCAGATTGCATTTCGTCGTTTCAATGTACCCCCAGCGAAAGGAGCAAGCCCTCATACCTGGAAAGACGAATTAGATTTGAACACTGTATTTTCATCTAAAAACCAGTTCGTGCCATTTTCCAAATCATCCAAAATATTATCTGTTTTAACTCAAAACAGGAGTGAATCAGTGTGTCTCCATAATAAACTTGAACTTGCCCCCCCCCGGCTGTTGGAGCTTACCAACATTGTAATGAAATTCAACACGGCTGTTGGAGCTTACCAACATTGTAATGAAATTCCAACACGAGTTTCTTTTATATTTATAAAATGGCACTGCCAGCGGCAATGTTTTATTTAATTTTACACTTCTATTTTTTCTATGTGATAGGACCATATTGGAGTCTATGATCGTGAACGATGTGAAATTTGGATCTGCAATGATTCGGATACATTCTTTTGGGTCGGTCACAACAGCACAACGACCCCTTCTGCGCACACTCACACATCTTACCGAAGGCTGAATTTGAAATAAGTTTAAATATTACTTTTTTTACCTTTGTTTTTTGCTTCAGAACGTTTACTGAAAAAGCTGTCGATAAACGTTTTCATATAAGGCTTTTCATCGAATTGGAGGGTTCTATGAATCTTTGTGACATTGAAACCGTTAGCCAGCATCCACTGCTGAAGAACGTATTGTACAACAAAATTCGATTTAACCCCGTTCTGTTGCCAAGAATAAATACCCAGATTGACAATTGCTGTTAGATGTCAGATTAACATTCAAATTTTATCCCCTCTGTTGAGATCGTTTGACAAGAGTTAAGCACTCAGAAGTAATTTCAAACAAGGCTTAGTTTAACATCGTATATTGAACAGTAAACTAGGAACATTCACGATTTATATGATTTGTGCAATGAACAATTGGATTTTTGAATTTCTTAATAGAAAAATTATTGGTAAGCCTCACAAATCTTTTAGACTATGACTTCCATTTATTACAGTAGCTAAAAAGAGTTTACCAATAAAACTATGATAACCCATTCTCCCCAGTAAACATGAAATTCAAAATCGAAAGCACTTACATTTGAAGCAACAGGCATATCCTGACTTCTATATTCATTATACGAGTAATTCAAGTGCTCGGCGAATACTGTTGATATTCACATATTCAAATGATATTAACATGAGATTTTTGTAATTTCCAAGTTGCATTGCCTGCGGCAATATTTTTATTTAATACGTTTCTTTTTTTTAAATTAGAAAAAGAGTAAAATTTCGGGTTGGAGTGGCGTTTCGGGTAGAGGATGCCTGGAGCATGTTGCTTTGTAAAGGATAGGGAGGTAGGTAATTAGGGGTAATTAATGAGGGAGGAATGGGGTCCGTAGTGCTGCCTAAAAAAAGGGGCTTTCCAGTGTTGAATCCTTGACTGGTAACAGCTGGGACTGCCCAAGTTTGTGCACTTGTTTTTTTTTTTTTTTGCAGCTTGATTTATTTCGTAAAAAGGAAGGGGGAAATAAATATGCAGGCTATCACACCCGAAACAACACCCACTTGATGTTAACTTACATAAAGCAACGTGGTTAAAATTAAACTTTGTTTTAGTACACTTGCCAGTGAGGTAAAAACGACATAAGTGAAATAACGAGCACTTCTTTTGGTCGCACTTGTTATATAAAAAATCGAGAACAAACTCTTGGACTAGCTTCGTTTTGTTTTTTGAAGTTACGGGTAATAGATCCATGATTATAGGGTCACTTTTGACCTAATTTGCAATTTCCTTGCTTAAAAAACTTGCAATTTTTTATAGTACTATTATCAGGAATACTTTTTTCCTGCAGCTTGCTTTGAGAACGATCATGTCCAAAATGACATTTATCACCTAATTTGCAAATACCTGTCAAAATTATATTAGCACATTTGCGATTATTTGCAGAGAAGTCCTTATTATTAGTCAGAATTACTTCAGTACTTTCAAAACAAATTAGGGCATCTCTGATTGAGTTCTCAAGTCAGGATTATAATTAGGTTGAATGGAGGTGATATTGGGGTCAGGTACAGTTTCTGAACTTGAGTTTATATCACTCGTAGTGCTAAAGTTGATGAACTTAATCCTCTGCTTCCTTCATTAATATTCATGGAGCTTGGGGACAATCCACTGTTTTGATGATGAGAATCTAAGGTGTTATTTACCTCCTTTGTGATGGAACAATTTGTTAGTTGACTGCTTGAATCATTTTCATAAATTGACAAAAAATCTCTAATTAGCATTAACACATTCGTTAGCTTTTCTTTTAAAGTCAAAATTTTTGTAAAATCTGCTTGTGATGAGGGAGATGTCGTGACGCTGTCCGTTTGAACATATTTATCCATGCTGCATTCAGTGGTTTGGCATGATACGTGCATTGGGCCTTCGGGAAGAACTTCAAGAACTTGGCACTGGGGTGGGGCTAGGACAATTGTAGGACCCACTGAACTAGCCTCCTGGGGCTTGTTTGATTTTTCTGTTGAAACGGAAAGCTGGCTGTGTGGTGGGTCATGATAAGGAGTAGGACTGCTTAGGTCACGGATGCTAAGAATTCTTTTTCTTTCAATAGGGGTACGAGGCGTTTGGGGAAGCCAGAACTGGTTACAGAAAGACCCGGAGAAGAAGTAAGGTTTACTTGGATTTAGTGGAGCAGTCAAGGCAAATCCAGGAGTTACTCCAATTAGTAATGTCTATCCTGGCACACTTTTCGGCCCCTGCCTGGAACCAAGAGTCACAATTGGCACATTTGATTGAGTTAGAAATAACTCGTAGTCTGCATTCTGGACAGTATTGTTTTTGTTTTGCCATTTGGACAAAGGTTACAATCACTGTAGCTTTGAACTTAGAGAGGTGTTGACAGGTTGAACTAAGTTAAGTTTTTAGCGGCCTGGCGCAAAGATTCTTGTCTTAAAAGGAAATTAGGTATTTTATTGAGGACCACACTGTCTTTATATGAAGAAAAAATAAAAGTTCAAACAGGGATAACTTATTAGACAGTGAAACAGATACAAAAAAATCTTGATATTTTACAACTCAAGACTCGGAATGAACCTCAGGTAATGAACCAGAGACTATTTGTGAACCGGAAGTAATTAGTTTTTTATACAGCAATTATACTAATTATGCTTATAAACATCTTTTGTTTTAATTGAAGTTTATCTGCTGATGATGGTCACTGAATATATGGTCAGAATGCTCAGAATTTTTTGTATCTGTTTCACTGTATAATAAAAGAACTTTTATTTGTTCGTGATTAAAGAAGGATTTTCAGGTTACGTGACACGACTCAATGTACATTCAGGTTTGATATTTAAATCAGGAATCCTTTTGGCCATGAAACAACACTGTTCATTTGGGAACAAGTTCGCATTATTTTCGAATCCAGGCAAAATCTGCCAAATCTTTTAGATTTATTTGCAAGAACTACAGTCCTTTTGGGTAAGTGCGTTTTGGCGTGCTGAAAGTTAATGTGGAAGCAAATATCATATGATTTTATCTTAGGAATTAAAACCTGATCCTTATCCATATCGTTCCCAAGTAATATTTGAAAATCTTCAAGTAACAAAGACAATAAAAATATAATCTGATGACTTGAATTAGTTAAGTGGAAATTTAAAAAAAACATCACATATCTTTATTTTTAGTAGGGAAATACGGGACTGGAATTTCTAATGAAAAAGACATCTATAAACTGTAATGCAGTTTTTAGTAGTAGAGGGCACCAAATTAAAAAGAAAAAAGGAAACCTTTTTGTGTTTCTTGTGGGTAGGACGTTTCGAACTCTGTTAGAAAGGTGTAGATTTCCTTTGAATGTGCGGTTGTCTTTGAGAATCCAGAAACTGATAACGTCTGTTAGCAGTTTTATGGACGAAGTCCGTGCGAAATCGACAACGGACGAGGTCAAATTTAAGTAGTGAATTTTGTTCCTTCGTTTTGACGGTTCGAAATGGCAACACTGAAAAAAGGGGTGGAGCATTGCCCTAATAACGTTATCATTTTGACTCTGGGTTCTCATATATACGATTATTCGCATGCGAACACGATTATTCGGCCAGATATGTGAATGTCGAAGTTGTGTGCGAATTTTGATTATAATTTATCTGAATTTTAAAATTTATATGAAAAATGTTTGATTTTAATTCCTTTGAACTTTAGAAATAATTCTAGCTTTTGAAACTCTGATAAGTAATGTCTTGGCAATGAGGCACAGGGTTAATAATCAATGAGCAACTAAATGAAAGGAAAAAAATAAATAAAAAAACGAAAAGTAAATATAACCCTGAATCAAGTTAAACAATACACTTGAATATGTCAGCACATCGGTATTAAAATGGTTGGGTATTGTATATGACTTCATAAGAGAATTTTAAAGGAATTTTTTCGTAATGAAGCAAGTTTTAATAAATAAATGAGCTATTAATCTAAGAAAACAAATACATAAAAAAAGAAAAGAAAATAAAACCCCGAATCAAGTCAGACAATACCTTTGAAACCCTAAAACGCAGATTTGCATACATAGTCCCCAATTTCTGGTTTAGAAGAAACCACCACCACCTCGACATTAAAATTGTTTAATATTGGAAATGACTTCTTCAGAGCTATCTCGAAAATTTTCTTGAGCTCTCCAATGATCGAAAATTGTTCATCATTAGTTTCTGTCAGCGTCTAAAAACAAGTTAAATAAGTTACTATATTATAAAATAATATAGTTACTTATTACAAAATAAGTTACTATAAAAATTACCTGGAGTACGGTATAAATCCAGTTTCAAATGGCTCCCTGGATATAAATGAAAAAAAAAAAACGGGAAGCAGCCGATGACTTCCCCCAACCATGGATTTCATTCCCGGCCGAAGGCAGAATCAGGAGATCGATACCTGCGCTTTACGGACCATTGGTTAGGACGCGAAAAAATATAGGACGTGAAAATGACTGGACGTGAAAAAAAAAAATAAATGGACATGAAACCGAATAAAAATAGGACGTGAAAGTGACTACAGCTTCAAATTTTTTTCTCGATTATACAAATTCAGCTGTCAGTTAACTTAAAAGCAAAAAATCGATATAAATATTAGTTGTCCGTTTGTCTAACCGATTTAACTTTATAAAAAAATGAACTTCTCTGGAACAATAAATTCTAAAAACACATCTTTGGCAAAGATGATTTAAGGTATTTGCCAGCTATTGCGCCTAAGACTATCGTTGTGATAATGTCCCCATTAGCACCCGAAAGGACCATTTCCATCCAATGGAGCTGTGTCTTAATAATCAGAACTATTTAACCCTTTTCATTATTCTGTTTCGGCAAATACATTCTAAGAAATTACCAATTCCACACACGGAGACTCCCCTGTTCCGTTTACTTGCTCGATTAAATAATTCCCAACCCTTTTACACACGAGAGCGCAAAGCATTCCAATCATATTGATTTTCGGACGATTAGATACACCTGCCTATTACAGGGTTATTCGTGTTCTAATTTGATCTAGAATGGATAAGTAACATAGCAGGTGTTGTATAACATTGGCGTTAGATTTTTCATTGCATTAGTGAATTATTTTGAAGTTTTATCCTAGATCAATAAATATAAAAAGACACAGACTTTGTAAATAAAAATTTATTAATTAAAACTGAGAAAAAAAAAACAGCTAAAAATACGACAAACGAAATAAAAAACAAAAACGTGTGAAAAGGCTTAATAAGGATAAAATTTAAGCAAAAACGTGTGAATCAAAGAAAGGTGGGAACCCTAGCAACCAATTCCAGAGGGTCAAAGGGTTGTTCTTGGAGCTAATTTAAGCCCTATTCAGGTATTTCTGAGAGCTATTAATTAAAATGCCGCGTTTCTTTGAGCCAAGACTTTGGACATATTCACCCCACCGTTGCAATATGCGGCTGGCCCACCCCCTAGTAAGAAATCGCAGAGGGAAGGGGTGGAGGTTTGTCATTAGAGACAAATTTAAGCCATATGAAGAGGTATTTCTGAAGGTTTTTTTAATAAAAATGCCTCGTTCCTTTGACTGGATGTTAGGTTTCAGTCTCCCTCTACAGAAAAAATTCTTTTATCACCCCCACCTTAACTTTAAGCTATTGAACATGTTTGTCTAAGCAATTCGCGCTATAGTCACAATATTCGCCTGTCCTGTGACAACCCTAAGATCAATATTGTCGTTTCTAAGAAATTTCCAGACATTTCTCGATAAAAATTTGATTTAAATTTATTGATTTATGTTTTCGCAAGCCAGCCCTTTTATGATACCCTCCAAAACACCTCACACTATCACGGCATTACGAAACAGCCCACGCCGTCCACGTGGAATCCGTCATCACCCCTAGGACATTTTCAACCTTTTCCCACAAAAAATAAGCTTATAAGTCTGAAATTGAACACTGTTTTTCATTTGAACAGCGGCACGTAGTATTTCATTGTTAGAATGTGATACTCCAAGGCAATTAACGCCACTTACAATTTAAAACCTTTCTTGAACGGTCCTTCTCCTAATTTCCAATGGTTTTATAAAAATCGGCAGCATGGTGGTACCCTGCTACTCCCGTCATCATTTAAGCGTTTTTCTAACGCTTGAATACCCCAATGGATATATTTTTAATTTTTGTTGCTATTATTTTCCCACAATTCCCAAGCTATGCCAGACTGACTAGTCCCTGGGACCCTCTAATACCACTTCAACATTCCCAAGACATTTTCAGACATTTTTTGAAAAAAAAAATCATGCATTTAATCTTTTGTTTCATGTTTTCACATCCCTGATACTCCATGATACACCATGTGAATTCACACCACCGCGCCACACTTACTTACCAACTAGCAACTCCCCCCCCTATCAACCCCAAGCTGTTTGATGTTTTCTTGTTAAAAATTATGACTTAAATCCTTTGATTCATTTTTTTCGCAAGCCAACCCTTTCACGATGCCCCCAAAGCACCTCACACCACCACGGAATTACGCAGCTGCCCCCTGCCATCCACGTTGTATCCTTCATCACCCCTAGGACATTTTCAACCTTTTCCCCACAAAAATTAAGCTTTTAAATCTAAAATTGAATACAAAAAAGCTTTGCTCTTAGCTCATTTTTCACTTATATTCTCTTACTCTGGGAAATTTGAATACGAATATTTTATTACCTGAAATCCACCCTTTTTTTGCCATCTAAGCTATTAAAATAAAACATTCTTGTAAATATTTTATTTTAGTCAAGTCAATGTTTACAATTGATTAATAAAAAATACCATCATCTTTACCCCCTAATCCTCAATAATGAATTTCAATCATGGAATCATAAATGGAATGAACTTGCATTTCAAATGACCCTGCCTATCAACATAGAATCTGTAGTACAACTAAATATTAAAGGAATGAAATCATGAATCTGAGACACAGTCTTAATTGACGGTTTCCTAACACTACTAGATGAAACTCATTTGATGGAGAAACTGCTTATAGTGAGTAATTATATGGCTATTACAAAATAGCCACCAGGCCTCACTCGAAACATGTGTGACTTCCAGACGATAGGTCATATCTGAAAACCACATTTTTATAAGATTTTTTTCTGGATCTTCTCAAACCTATAAATTTTTTTGGGTAATACCTCACATTCATCAATCTTCCCAGATTGCATTTCGTCGTTTCAATGTACCCCCAGCGAAAGGAGCAAGCCCTCATACCTGGAAAGACGAATTAGATTTGAACACTGTATTTTCATCAAAAAACCAGTTCGTGCCATTTTCCAAATCATCCAAAGTATTATCTGTTTTAACTCATAACAGGAGTGAATTAGTGTCTCCATAATAAACTTGAACTTGCCCCCCCCCCGCTGTTGGAGCTTACCAACATTGTAATGAAATTCCAACACGAGTTTCTTTTATATTTATAAATGGCACTGCCAGCGGCAATGTTTTATTTAATTTTACACTTCTATTTTTTCTATGTGATAGGACCATATTGGAGTCTATGATCGTGAACGATGTGAAATTTGGATCTTCAATGATTCGGATACATTCTTTTGGGTCGGCCACAACAGCACAACGACCCCTTCTGCGCACTCACACATCTTACCGAAGGCTGAATTTGAAATAAGTTTAAATATTACTTTTTTTACCGTTGTTTTTTGCTTCAGAACGTTTACTGAAAAAGCTGTCAATAAACGTTTTTCATATAAGGCTTTTCATTGAATTGGAGGGTTCTATGAATCTTTGTGACATTGAAACCGTTAGCCAGGATCCACTGCTGAAGAACGTATTGTACAACAAAATTCGATTTAACCACGTTCTGTTGCCAAGAATAAATACCCAGATTGACAATTGCTGTTAGATGTCAGATTAACATTCAAATTTTATCCCCTCTGTTGAGATCGTTTGACAAGAGTTAAGCACTCAGAAGTAATTTCAAACAAGGCTTAGTTTAACATCGTATATTGAACAGTAAACTAGGAACGTTCACGATTTATATGATTTGTGCAATGAACAATTGGATTTTTGAATTTCTTAATTGAAAAATTATTGGTAAGCCTCAAACATCTTTTAGACTATGACTTCCATTTATTGCAGTAGCTAAAAAGAGTTTACCAATAAAATTATGATAACCCATTCTCCCCAGTAAACATGAAATTCAAAATCGAAAGCACTTACATTTGAAGTAACAGGCATATCCTGACTTCTATATTCATTATACGAGTAATTCAAGTGCTCGGCGAATACTGCTGATATTCACATGTTCAAATGATATTAACATGAGCTTTTTGTAATTTTCCAAGTTGGCATTGCCTGCAGCAATATTTTTATTTAATACGTTTCTTTTTTTCTATTCAATAGTACTATGTCTGGGCCACTGACTGTAAAGAAAGTTTAGTTAGGATCGCAAATAATTTGAGCAAGTTGTTCGATATCGGTTACAACGTCACAACGACTCCTATTGCGATCATTCAACATTTTACCAAAGCCCAAATTAAAATGAGTATCGAATTTTTCGATCTTTATTTTCCGTTTCCGGAAAGTTTTTCAACACCATATTGTTTACAACAATATTTTTTGTTGGTAGAGGTTGCTCATAGGTTTTGTTTTGAAGGTGTCCAATGCATTCCCTCATCCTCCACCAAATATCTGTTGCGAGGACTCAGTTCCTACACACAGGTATATTAATGCATGGAAAAACAAATTCTTTACTGAGTCATGAAACTCAACTGGTATAGCCCTATCTATTTAAAAAAAACCCATTAAACTTGCAAATTTTCCTCAATACTGGAAATGCTGGGGAAATAAGGGGTGGAAGGGTCATTGTGCCATTTATAGTCTCTGCAGGGTAGAACAAAATGGGACATAGCCAAGGTATATAGGGAATTAATATCAAGGAACACTCCATCTGACTTTCCCCCGTCTTCTCTATAGTTGCATCAGTTTCCAAGATACAAATACCATGAAAAATACGCCTATCCCTCATTGACCTCTTGATAAACAAGCGTTGATCAATGTTGTTAATGAGTCCAATTTTTTTCTGGTTAATTTTTAGAATGAGGTCCATTGCCGGATGAGGACTGGAAAAATAATACCCTTGATCAAGACCAAATTTCAGGTAAATTTTGTCCGTATTTTTATATATATATATAATGTCCAACAGACTGAGCAAATCACTTGACAAATACAAAGTAAAATAGTCAAACCCATTTTTACACCCTCCCTCTGCTTACACCTTTTTGGCAAAGTTTTATTCATCAGGAGTGAACCTATGATTACGCAGACTGACATAAAGCGATTCGATCAAGGGAATATTCTCCTCGGCAAATCTTTGCATGGAGCTAAAATAATTGTAAGGGTAGATGGCCTTGACCGTTAAAAGATAATATAAATCATTGGAAAGTGTTGCAACCGTCGTCTTTTTTCTGCACTTGAAGCAATTTGCTCAAAGATTTGGGAAAAAGCTAAAGGGATCTAAAATGCGAATTTTATTTTTGTGCTCAACATGTTTCCACATAAATTCCAAAAAAAGCAAGTTTAGCGTTGATTTAGGTATGATTTTGTAGGAAAAATTGTCTTCCACCCATGCACCATCTATAGCTTCATTTCTTTGAAGTTTTGCCATTCCTGATAACACATACTTCAGATCGTAGTTGGAATTGTATATACAAACCGGAAGAAAGAGCTGCTTTTGGATATTAAATTGCAAGTATTGTGAGCCCAGCCCTGAAATTTACTTTACCTTGTTGAATTGACGTCAATAAGATGATCATGGTCCTGAGCTCTATTATTTGTTGCAAGAGCACCCCTACAAACACAACAAATTGATCCTAATTCTAGGCTACATTGTATAAATTTAAATATATTTATATTTAAATTCTCTATAAATAAAATCACTACCCTACTCCCCCCTCATTATAATTATCTAATTTAGTCTATACTATTTACCCACTCCATAAATACACCCTCAAAATTATCCAAATGTGGATGAATTGGTATCATCTCAGTATGTACATACCTCGAATAAACCCTCACCCGCATTTTCATTGAAATAAAACAATTTGAATGCTATTGACACTTTTAAACTGTCCCTGTCACCCCAGTCCCGAATCTGTCGTTCAAGAATGGCCCGAATCTTGTCCAAATAGGAATGTATAATGTCCAAGAGGTCTCTTACAATGTTCCCCGCTACTAATGAATTAAATGGATCCCCAAATACGGCTGTATAAACATACATGTTGTGCAAGGTAGAGTTTGATAAATAAGATGCAGGTAATATAATTAGAGTTGGTGAGGCTTCCAAACCTGCACCCCTCTGTCCACCTTCAACCTAAATAAGAGGTATGGCGTGTGGAGTTAAATCACCCAGCTCGTTGAGCATAGCTTCCAGTGTATCAGGGCTGAGCTGTTCAGCTATAGTAAATTTATTTTTGATCTTTAGTTATGCTTGGGTGAGCTGGTGTGATGTCCATTAAAACCTTGGGGGACGGTTTTCAATTAACTCTGGAAAAATCATCTAAATTTTATTTTTGCTGAGCTGATGGACCCACCCAAAATCATCCTCTGACACACCTTGATTTTCATATGTATCTGCTTGGTCAAAACTGGTAACTGAACCCAGTTCAACTCCACTTTGGGGGATATTTGTATCCCCCAAATATTCCTTCAAAAAGTTATTCGTCCATTTCGGATCCTCATCCTCGCCAATCATCTAACTTATCAACACCTCCAAAACATTCTTTCAAAAAATTTCCGTACCATTCTAAGTCATTGTCAACAGATGGTAAGTCAATAACTTGACCATTGTCTTGAAATCCCAATGGCGGTATCCTCAATAGGATTACATGACCCTTGAGTTGATGGGGTGATGAAACTCATCGATTTTAATCTACAATAATGGAATTTATTTTCTGTGTGAAATTGCTAGTGTTTTATAAAGTCGAAAAAATGGATTATTAGCGAGCTCTATTTTCAATTAAAACATACCCATAATAAAAAAGAAGAATTTTTTGGAGCCCCCATAGAAAGAATAGAATTTTGTTTACTACACTACATAAATCTTTAGGTAAATATTTAGCTACGGAGAACCTGTTGGGTGTCATCATATCCATTCTGTTTTAAACAAAAGTAAATTTCATATATTGTTTCTGCGGTTTGGATAATTTCTGCAAAGCATTTTCTTCGTTTTACGCCTTGAAACTTTATTTATTTAATCTATTAATTTTTAATGGTTAGCTACCAATTATTCAACATTTCTCGAAACACAGAGTTAGAAAAGGGAGCCAAAAATCCTTGCATTCTCCTGATTTAAACATTCTTTATGACGTCTTCCCACCCCAGACGAGGACGAACTGTTTTCCGTTTAGCCCTAGACGGTAGACCGAAAAGAACAATCTTCGGGAGTCTGTCATCCTTTTCCGCACAACGTGCCCTAGCCATCTCAACCTTTCATCCGCTTTTTGAAACCCCCATGCTTCAGACCCATATTTTACTACTGTCATCACTGTAGCTTCTAGTATTCTAATCTTGGTTTGCAGACATCTTCCTATTCTTCCAAACCTTTTTTAATTGTGAAAAAACACCTTGAGCCTTGGCTATTCTACTTTTAACATCTTCACTAATCTCACCATCTTTACTAATAATAATACCAAGGTAAGTGGAGCTACCCACTTGATCAGTCTTTTCATTACCCAACGTCACCTATTCTTCTTCACTTATTCCTAGCCTTAGTGACTTAGTCTTCTTAATATTAATTTTCAAACCTATTCTAGCACCCTGAACTCGCAAAACCTCTAAAAGTTCGTTCATTTTGCTCACACTTTCCTCTAGGATGCTTTAATCATCAGCATAATCTAAGTCCAAGAAAAGTTTTTCCTCCCCATTAGATTCCGTGGTCTCTCATTGCCTTTCCTGTGCTTCTTAATACAAAGTCCATCAAAATAAACTGTATAAGGAGGAATAGAACACAACCCTGTTTAACTCCTGATTTAATACAAAACCAGCTGCTAACCTCATTTCTTACCTCAACCGCAGCAGTGTTATTCTCGTACATAGCACTAATCACTTTAATGTATTTGTCTGGTGTACCATACAAGGATAAAACCTTTGCTAAAGCTCTTCTATCAACAGAATCGAACGCTTGCTCATAATCTATAAAACTAAAGACCTAAGGTATTTGACAACTCGGGCACTTTTCAATTATTAACCTAAGAGTGAAAATTTTGTCGACGCATCCTCTACCTTTTCTAAAACCACACTGTTCTTCTCTTAAAAGTTTGTCTACGGCATCTCTCAGTTAAAAAGTTTCATATTACTAAGTAATTTGCTACCTATAGAGACCAGACTAATGCCTTGATAATTACCACACTCACTTTTATCACCTTTTTATAAGTGACTTAATTAATGTTTTCCTAAAATCATTTGGTACTTCCCCTTTTTCAAAAATGATATTGATAATCTTTAGTAACTTATTTCTAACCTCAGAGCCATCATATTCAAAAAGCTCATTTACTACCCTATCAACACCTTGAGCCTTATTATTTTTTAATCCTTTCAGTACTGTCATTAATTCTTCCTCGGAAAACAGATCTTCCTTCACATCCATGGTATCACAAACTTTTTCATTATCCTCTATATCTTTTCCTGCAACTCTATCTCGGTTTAGCAACTTCTCAAAATGGTCTGCCCATCTCTCTTTAATTCTTTCCTTATCCCTAATTGTGGTCCCATTCCTATCTTTAACTGGGTCCGGATTGATTACTCTATCTCAATTTATTGACATGCCAGTACAATATTTTACTATTATGCCGTCTAGCTGCATCTTCCAGATCTTCGGCAATTTTATCCATGGCCTTCACTTCACACCCCCTTAGTTCATATTTCAATGCTTTCTGGACTTTATTTACATTCCTTTTGTTTTCATATGATCTATCGCTCAGATAATTCTTGTACAAGTCTTTTCTCCTTTCTATTAAACATAAAGCTGTTTCTCTTATATTCTTAGCTGCAGTCCTAGCTTTCTTCCCTATGACACCTTCAGTAACTTCACAAAAAATTATTATTTTTCTTAAATTATTCCAACCATCTTCCACATTATCAGAAATTAAACTCTTGACCTTAGTATTCAACTGTTCCTTGAAATTTTCTCTCGACTTCACATCCTGGAGTCTACCAACATCATAAATTCCCGGGAGGTAGTTACCCTTCCGAAATTTGAGCTTTAGATAAGGTTTGTGCAAATCACCTCCCCCCACACCTCAAGTGCTAGTGGCGTTTTGCATAGGTACTCTTTATAATTGCAATTAAGTATACTCTGATTCTAGTAATTAATTGTATTAATTGAACAGCGTTCAAAGGCCAATATTAAGACCTATGACAATTTATTATCTGCTTATTGTGCATCAAAGCTACTGAAACGGGGGTAATGTTTAAACTTATGAGTTGCTTTATCTTAAGGAGGCTTTCATATCTTGAAGATGTTTTTCTGACTTTTAATATAGAGGTAGCATGACGAAGGGTTTGAATCCCTTCTCCTATGAATTGAATGTAATGGGATCTGATGGAGTTTCGTTACCTCTATCTTGAGACTAAGGATTACAGATTTAGGAATGCTTGCTGTCCTCTGATTCTAATTCCCAATGGGAAGACTACCTAGAGTACATGAGAGATCTGACTGACATCCGACAATGCAAACAAGAAGATCATAATAGAAGAAGAAGACGACGAGGCAAACAAGAAGAAGGCAAATAAGCATAAAAATCGTCTCTGGATGCTCTCCTAAGATTGCCTTAAAACACCAAATTTTCAGTTTATATCTATTGTAAAACAACTAGTTTGCTGACGTCTTCCATATGTGGGAAGACACAAAAAAAGTTATCGCAATTAAATGCACATCTGCATTTGCATAAAAAGTTAGATGCGCTAAAAAACATCATATATCTGACATTCCCACTACTTTAATTCGTTTCGACTAGATAAAGATGAAGGCAAAAAAACTTTAGATTTCTACTTGGAAAATTCCAGATGTGCAATACTTGGCAAGTATGCTATGCTTTGCACGTAAGCCATTACCCATAGCTTTTGCGAAATTGTAGGGTGATCTAAAATGGTACTTTTTTTCTAAAGATACAATTTTTGCTATGCAATACATTGCATAGCTAAGATTAAACATCATCAGATTAGAATATTATAGGTTAGAATTTATTTTCACAATTAAAACATTGTTCATTATTTTTATATAAAAGGAATACATTTCATACACCCTGGGAGAAAAATGTTTTATAAATTTCCATTTTTGATTATATCCGCTAGATTATATTCCTACACCTTGGATTACAATAATGTCACTTAAATATAGAATAATATTTTAAATACACTGACAACAATTAAATTTTCTTTTTTTTTATATAATACCAAGCTTCAATTGTTTCTCTTATGTTAAATTTTACAGTTTAGCCTTTTCTATTTTCATTAGGATTATAGAATTGAGTATAACTTTTTTCAACTGATGCTGGGTATTTTAGATTACAAACATATGTGGTTATTAAAATGAATATATAGCATAACAAAAATTCACAATCTTTTACCGCTTTTCTGGCATATTATTCACTTAACTTGTCACTTTAATTTTTGTCACATATATTTTTTTTCTATAATCTGTTCTGTTCACATTTTGCCATAATTCTACATGTCTCTTATTTACCCTGGCCACTTGTTGATTCTGATTAACTATTGTTCTTATTGCAAAAGCAAACTTTTAGTCCTTTTTTCCCATTGTTATCACAATTAAACTTGAAATTTGTAATAGTCTATAATTTATGTAAAAAGTCTTGATTGGTTCCCTCTTTTTCATTTTTTTGCATATCAAGGCATATGTTAATACCTTATTTGGATTTAATAAAGATTGAAGTTTATGTAAGGTATATCTTATCTCTTGTTTTTGATGAATTGTTCTTATAAATTTCCTACTGCAAGTTGGTTTTCTTTTTCTTGTTTTGTATAACTTGGCGGCTTCTTATTTGATTGCTGGCTGGGTTATGTCTTCATCTGATTATCTTGGATACTTGGTTTTGGTCTGCCTGTGTGTGACTTCTTTAGTCTGGTATATGATTCTTCTATTTTGGAATTGTAATCTTCTGCTGATGATTCTTCTTCATTGAGTTATTCTTGTGTTCTAAGTTTTCTACAAGATGGGGAACAACATAATTTTAATAGATTCTCTTTATGATGACTGGGTGTCTCTTGCTGTGATGATCAGCGTGATTGGGAAATATCAACAATGTATCTTCTCGGGTTTTTTCGGTGGTTGGCGAATTATGACAAAGGTGTTACATTGATTATGACCAAGTTGGTATCTTTGTGACACGCCAGTTCCTATAACAAAAATTCTAGGCAGATTTGTGTTCAACAACATGTTATTTAGTGTATAAAAGGAAATTATAAAATATCTCAAAAAGTAAAGGTATTAAACACTAATAATATTATAAAAATACATGGTTACATATGTGTATGTTACTACAATGGTTACATATATTGTATGCAGCTTGTAAAATATAATGGTTACATATAAGCACTGTCTTCACCACTTATTACATTACTGTGGTGGAATAGTTGCAGGGTTACATAAAAAAGCATAAGAGTATATTTTGAAGTTACATTAATTATAATTAATAAAAAAGTGGATTGTTTATTTCTGTAATATGTACTTTTAGTTTGGTGTGATATAGGAATAGGTTAGCAACTTCTGTTTCCACTGGTAAATGGAGACCGAATGTTAGGTGGGTTTTAATCTCATCTAGGATATTTTTTCAGCTGGTTGGGTTAACTAAGTCATATGATAATGTTCCGCCGGTTAGCGCAAATAAGGCAAATTCAAATTTACTCACATCTGTAGCTAAATTTAGTAACGACATATGTTATGATGTCTATTGATATTAGTGTTAGTCCAGAATCTGATAATACACGGTCCACTTCATTTTTCAAGTAATTCATTGTATTGACTGTCCTTGAAATTTTCTTGGAAATTGCTTCGATTTTGTCTTTTTGGTAGCTAGCTATGCTTGCTTGTATTTTCTTGACGTGTAGTGTGCAGTTCATTGCTGTATTAAATTTTTTTTTACATTTTCTCTCAATATGTTTAAGTCTTCATCGGTTGATAACCCAAAGAGTCGTGAGGCAAGTTCACCGATGATTGGTATTAAGCTTGTGGACCTTCGATATCTGATTTTCCTGAAGAAGACTTCAAATATTCTTGTTGTGCTTTGCTTGAGTTTTTGTATTTCAGCATTGAATGATTCAAATAAGGTTTGCAACCTTTGTCTGTACAATATTAAGAAGGTTTGATCATTTGATAATTTTAGGGCGTTTTCCTTAGTTAATTCTGGGAGTACTTCCAAACTATCTTCTGTAGGTTCATCAGCTGCCAGTCGTGCACAAATTTTCTTTCCATCAATAGTCCAACATTCTCTTGGGTAGTCATCATCATTATTCTTACCATTTTTATTTCCTTTGTTATATTCTTGTCCACTATAATCATTTTCAATGATTGTGATTCTCTTTCGTAGTCCAATATTCTTAATTGTTGAAGATTTCCATACCCACCTGGTCGTTTGGGGTAGCTGTTTAATTGTTATGTAATTTTTATTCGGATATATCTTTTTGGGGAGGGAATTAGTTGTTGTTTCAGAGATTTATGTTTCCAATTCTATAGGTTCTGGGGTAACGGTTATTATTTCTTTTGTAGATTCTGTAGGTCCTGAGCTAATGGTTATTATTTCTCTTGTAGGTTCTATAGATTCTGGGGTGGTGGTTATTACCTTCTTTGGTGTGACATTTAGGGGCATTGTAGTTTTGTTATCTCCACTTATATTTATTGTAGGATTTATTTTTCTACAAAAATATTGACATTTAAATTTGTGTATTAGTTTACTCACATTGTTTGTAGAATTGGTAGATATTTCTATTCCTTCAATGCCTTTTATTATTTCTGGTATTTTCCTTCCTTGTAACACCTCATTTGACTTTACTGTGGTTATTTGAATTGGAGGTTGAGTGGCTTTTGATGTATCCTTAAGAGTTGCATCTGCTTCAATTTGGGTTGGTTGAGTGATTAGTACCTCAGATTTAGGTGTACTGGACTGCATAGTGTCTTGGGGATTTGTTGTGACCTTAGTGTTTTTTCTCAGGAATTGATAAGTCATCATAGATTTTTGCTAAGACTTTTTGTTCCATAGTCCCTTGAGAACGTTCCATGCATTAGGTCCTTTGAGAAAATTCCATATATTTGGTATTTCATTTATTAATGTATAGTTTCCATCATAAAATTTCCTTTCTTTTGCAGGGGGTTGAATTGGAATTCTTGTGTCTTGATGTGGTTCTTTACCATTTTTGGAGGAGGGGTGATCCTCTATTGATCTTTTTCGTCTATTCCCTTTTGCGCTTATTCCTATAGCTTTATCTATTTCAGGCATTTTCTTATCAAAGTCATCTATTAGGTTTTTTGATTTCAAGTTTGGGATTATGGGAAATGATATATCCTCTTTCTTTTTTTTGGAAGCTTATATTTGCTTGCAATCCTTTGTCTGATCTTAGAAATTGAAAGATTGAGTCCTTTAGTTCATTTGTATTTCTCTCTAGTCTCATTACTTGGAGAAATAAGTCTCAAAAGGTTTTAGATCTAGTTTCATGAATATTTTCCATGCATTATGGCTGGCTAGAAGTGAATTTTTGTGCTTAAATATTAATCCATGTTTTACTATGTCCTGAGCTTTTATATGTAGAACAAAAAGGCTCATCATTATTGATCTGATCATCATTTTGGTCTCTAAAATTAATGTTAACATTAGTTAGGTATGTTAATAAGAACTACTTATTTGACCTTCATTTGAAAAATTTGATGGTAAATATTGTTTTGTTTACACAATGCCTACTGATTTTTCTTGATGTAGAATTATAGAGCCTATTGGAGCTTAGAAGTAATCAGAGTACCGGCATTATTAATCATCATTTGTTTAAATTGTGAGTTAACATACTCAACAATATTTAGTTAATGTCCATATTTGATTACACATTTACTAGGACTAATGTTTTTATTTATTGTCTATGCTATGCTAAATTGTTTTATAAGGGTAAGCTAAAGCACTTATTATATACTAGTTGTCACAACATTAAGTATTATGGGCTAGTAGGCCTATGTCACCTTAATTTAGGTTTTGATTAGGTTTATGCGTGGTTCATAAGTTAATTAGTTTATAGGCTTGTATATATTTGATAATTTAGTCCATTTTTATCTATTTATTTTCTTTGTAGATTGTTAATTTTATAGCCTATGTAGTTTAACAACAATGATTTTAGATGGGGCGTCGGTCGTTCTAATGTTTGGTTGTTTAATTTTTCAATTCTGTTAGTTGTCCTTACGTATTCTTAGTGTATAGATATATATATATATATATATATGTATATATATATATATATATATATATATATATATATATATATATATATATATATATATATATATATATATATATATATATATATATATATATATATATAGGATTTTTGTCCTTTAGCTAAAGTTTATTTATTGCAATATATATATATATATATATAATTTAAAGGACTTATATTGATAATATAGCTAACATTGATTTTTAAGTTATAAATTTGTGGTTAATATTCTATATGTGGTTTATAGTCATTTTGTTTGACATTGAGTAGTCTATAATTTGTAAATTGTATTTGATCTTGTATGAGCCTACTTTTGGGTAAGAGGGTCCCACCTTTTTATAGAAGAAAGAAAGGTTTTGGTTGATGTTGTTGTACTGGATATTTTTGTTAGGTTACAAGTCATTAATTAGATTGTTACCATATTTCATATTCCTTGAGAACTAGAGATAAGCCTATTTTGTAAGTTAGACACACTTATCCTGGACTTAAAGAAATCATAATGTTGATTTAACAAATTTTAACAAATCTTTGGTAGGTATAGGTTGTTATTTGGTGTAATTGAATTGTTGGATTATATTCATACAAACCAAATCAACTATTTTGTTGCAAATGTTTAATGTCATGCGGCATAGTTTTGAAAAATCTGCCGTTTCTAAAGGGCCGTTCACACTGAATTCTATTATTTGTATTTAATTAAATATGATATTTCTTTTTTTGTTTTATAGATTATTAAGGTTTTTTATGTTCTAAATTATATTTTTTTTTATTTAATTTTGTTCAAAATTATATCCTTAACGTATTATGCAAGATTAAATTTCCTTTATTTTAATTGGCTTTGGGTTTAGTAACGGAATTTTCTTCTTTCAATTGACGCCATTTTAAGAATGGCTTTTGAGGCGCACATATTGTTTGAAATGATTGTGTTTGCCATTTCATATTATTATAGCAGCACAGTAAGTTCTTTCTTGTTTTATATTAGGATTTTTTTTTCTTAAGTTCCTTTTTTTTATATTTCAAAATGACCTTTTAATCAAAAGCTTTTGTTTTTAATTATCTTAACTGGTTTGTTTCATTCTTTTCTTTAGCTGGATTAGTGCTTATCTTTTATATGTTTAATTAATAAGCATTCTTCATTTTGTATCGGGGTATGCTATACTTCTTGTATACGGTCATATCTAAAATTTAGCCATTTATAGGCTAGGCTATGTTTACATAGTTGGATCTTAATTTTTGGTTTTTAATAAGAATTTTGACGATTCAAACGGGAACATTAAAATTACATTTTTAATGTTTACTGACTAGATGTGCATAGTCTTATGTCCAAAATGTATTTTAGTGAAATTTATAAGGAATTTTAAAATTGGTTGAAATATTTTTGTAAATTAATTTTCACTATTTTTTTTCATGAAAGAGTTTTTGCCTTTTCATTGTTAAATGTTAGATTTGTCTAAAATAAAATATTTACATATGTAATTTTACTTAATAATTTTGCGTTGCTGTTGGTTAATATTCAGGACGCCATTTTTGTTCTTCTGATTAGCCATCAGGATTTAATATCCGTTGGCTGTTAGATTAATATCCTTGCGCATGGTGTGGCCATTTTGTTATCATTTTTAAGAAGAAATTTGGGAGTTCTATTTGTTAAATTATTTCGTTTACAGGATTTTTTTGCTATTTTTTTTACTTTTGAGATTTAGTTCATTGTAGCTGGAATATAGGACTTTCTAAAGGTGTCGACATTTCATTTTCTGATTTTAGTATGTTTGGGGTCATGTTCTCTTTGGTTGTTCTTCTCAGGATTGTCATGTTTGTATATTAGATACTTTTTTAGTTTTGTTGGGAAGTTAAGGTTTTTCAAGGAGTTTGAAATGTCAGATTTTCTCATATATTGACGTATATTTTTTCTGCATAGTTGTTCTAGTGTGGGATTGCTTGGGTTAATGCGTGTTATTTTGATGGTTATTTGCATGCGATAAAATAAAGAACTTAAACTTTTAATTCTTTCTTCAAAAGCTACTAGGTCTACCTGGCAGTATTTTTGAACCAAAGTTTTCATCATTTTTATAGAGACCAAGTATTATTTTTCTTAATTCCTGGTAATATTGTTTATATAAATAGTAGGTTACTATGGCAGATGATGATTCAACTTGGTTTTGATTCATATAGTTTTTGGAGAGGGCAATGTGTAAATTGTTTGTTTTCACAAGATTGTATCCTTGATCTAAAAGTATTGATATGAAGGTTAGTGGCCATATGATTGTGAAGCCTTGTTCATTATACGTGTGCCATAGGTTTTCACCAATTAGAGTTTCTATTAAGGGATAAGCATTTCTTGGGGATCTTTTGATTAACACCTCAAAAGTTAGGGAGTTTCCAATACAAACTTTTATTTTTATTGGAAGCTTTCCCAAATTACTCCTTGGGAGAAGGTACAGAACATCAGTTTGATCATGATATCAATTATCAAATCGTTTTTGAAAATTAAGGGGATTTTTAGTAACAAGTCAAGGGTTGTATGGTTCAAATTACCCACTGCTTCGTGTAGGGCATAGTTAAAGATCAATTCATTCAATTCGTGATTTACTCTTGATATATTTGGTAAACTGTAGGTTTTAATTGCGTAGTTTTCCTCATCTCATTTAGAGGATTTTCCAGGATTTTTATTGTTTGGCAATAATTGGGATTGTTTAAATTAGAGCAACGCAATGCCATTTTTAATGACATTTTTTTTTAAAGGATATCTTCTTAATAAGCTAGTTAAGGACTTTTAAATTTATTTACCTTTTTTATTAGCCATACATCTTCCTGATTATCTGGAAATGATGCATTATATACATATTTCTGACTTTAATGTTCAGATGTTTTATAACGCGCATGTGGGTATACATATTGTTGTTGGATCTATTACGGTCATGATTGGTCCCTCAGTCATCAGAATGATTGGGGTTTGAGTTCTAAAACGTATTTGGGAGATTAATTTGCTTGTCTGACAGACTGATTTATTGTTTATGAATATTGTACATTGATCATGGTTTAGATACATCATATGGATCAATGATTTGAAAGGAATGCAGTGGCGTAATGTTTTTTTTGTTACCTAGTAAGGGAAACCCAAGGGTTATAATATTGTACATTGACATGGTTTAGATACATCTAAACCCAAGGTTCGACAAAGTAAAATTTGATTTTTGGATATTATTTCTTACTATCCTTTTGCACCATTCTTGCAAGGGGCTATCCCTTTCAAATAATGTTTTGTAATGCCAAAATTTAATTGTACATCTGCACAGAGACGTTTACCACAATGCCTTTTTTCTTAGACTATTATATCTGATTGTGGATATATTTTCCTTCCGAAATGTATAACGTTTTTAGATAAGTTTAGTGTGATATTTTTTTATATCTTTGTATGTGTTGGCATCCACCATAAAAATTTTTGTATTTATTGTTCCAGTTATTTGATGATTGCTTTGAAGCAGTTGGCATTGTCTTGAGAACTTTCCAAAAAAAGCTTGATTATTGTTGAGAAAGATTTCGAAAAGGTTATTCTGTTCTAATAAGTTATGGCCTTGATCCACTAAGATCGATAAGAATTTCAGAGGCCAAAATGATGTTTTCGTGTTTTTGTTCATGGAGTAGTCTAATAACTTTACAATTTCTGCTGTTATAATAGGGTATTTATTTTTTGGAATATTTTATACCAGTACTCTGAAGACAAAGGTTGCACCCTTTTTTCCTTTTTGGTCAAAGCCTTTATCTATTATAGTTGAAATAATGTCCCTTAATAGTTCATCTTTAAGTAGGATTGTAGGTGGTTGTAGGAGGATTTCCATCGCAATATAGTCAAGATTTCCTACCGCCTTTTTTACATTTTCATCAAATAATTCTTGTCTATTCCTTGTCAATTCCTTATTTACGATGAACTTATTGTTCTTCAGCTCGTTGGGCAGGTGGAACAATTAATTAGTCTCAATTTTTTTTTTCGACTCTAGCGAAAACAAGAGTGGACTTGCAGTTATGGAGTGCACCTTGATAAATTCAAGGTGCGCGTGTGTACTATATATATATATATATATATATATATATATATATATATATATATATATATATATATATATATAATATATATATATATATATATATATATATATATATATATATATATATATATATATATATATATATATATATATATATATATATATATATATATATATATATATATATATATATATATATATATATATATATATATATATATAGATATATATATATATATATATATATATATATATATATATATATATATATATATATATATATATATATATATATATATATATATATATATATATATATATATATATATATATATATATATATATATATATATATATATATATATATATATATATATATATATATATATATATATATATATATATATATATATATATATATATATATATATATATATATATATGTATATATCTTGATGTTGTTTATTATTGTAGAGTCGTCTTTGGAGTTTTTAGTTATCACTGAGTATTGTTAATACAGAGATTAACCAATATTGAAATGTACAGCATATTTATTTATTCTTTTGAATTTTCCAAAGTTTGTGACTAGTTTAGTTATGATGATCCTGTTACTTTTATACTTGGGAACATGGTAGTTTTATTTTATTTTCATTTCCCTGGCTATTGGAGAAATATGCGCCACTTATTTTTTGTGTGTCATGTATATTTTTGGTCACCCTTTGTGCGCGTAGTTGCGTGCGTGTGTACTTTTTACCAATTATTTAGAATTGGGCTAAAAGTTTCTTTTAAATTCTCGAATTTTTTGATATTTTTGACTTCCCCTTTAACCTTTCCTACTATGTATTCATTGTCTTTGATATTTGCCTTAAATTTTATTTTTGTTCCTTCTCCTGGATAGTTAGGATAATACATCAGGTATTTTAATAAGCTTTTTGGGAGGGGCAATTTCCTTATTTGTGCTACGTCTGGAATCATGTGAGTACGTATTCTTTTCCGACAAAGACCCAATAAGGTAGTTCCTTCATCTCCGTCTGAGGGGTCTAAATATTAATTCGAGGGTTACAACACCTTCTTCTTTGGTTGGATTTGGGTCCCTCTTTTCCTCAAATGTTAGTACGTGTTTATTTTTTATTTCAAACGGGAAGTTCTTATGGATTGATACAAATTGTAGATCATGGACTTTAATATATTATAGTCATGGAGCCTAATGAAGTGGTCGTTTATTGGTCCTAAAACGGTTCAAATCCTTTGCCATAAGGACACGCCTCAATTCATTAATATCTGAATCAGGTCGAAGTGCCAGAAGTGAAATATCCGAATAGGGTTAGGTTGTTCTGTTACGTACGGTACAAATTTACGAATTATTTCGTAAACCATGAATTTGAAGATTAACTTCTGGTGAGATGAATTCCTTGGTACTGACTTGCTGAGAATTCTGAATGTCCTAATGGCCTTTTTCACTTTGATGATTTTGGGTAGGTGTGTAATGTCGTCATATACCTTTAGCTTTATGATGATGTCCATGAAATCGGATAGATTCTTACGAAACCATCTCATGTTGTTTAATAAGTAAGATTTTGTTTTCTGGTGGAGTAAGATCATGCTTAAAACCTTATGATCCAATCTTGTAATTAGATACCGTGTATTTTCGGTTAAATGGGTAGTTGCTCGGGCCCCGTTGTTTAGTAAGGCTCTTATGGCGTGGGGTTTGTTTGCTTGGATGGCCAGATCCAAAGGATAGATTTTGAGAGGTGTTTCTGTGAGGTTTGGAAAAACTTCCCCACTAATAAAAAATGTTGCTTCATTTGTAATGTCATATGTGTTCGTGTCGCAAATATCTCCAATAGTATCTAAAACATTTTTATATTTTACCCATTCGGGAGTCCATTTTTAAATCTATTTCTTCTTCCTGTGGAAGCATTTTCTGTTATAAATTCATTTAATTCCATTTTGCCTGGCGAGATAAATTCGCCAAACATAATTGCTTGATTTTCAACTCCGTATCCGGCCATCATTTGGTATTGGGATGAATGAAAAAAAATTATTTTTTGAATAACTGGGTCTACAGGCTAAGGTATGGGTACTTATGTAATACCTGGAACACACACGCGAAATATGAAATTTGGTTGATACTAATGAAGTAAAACAAAATAGGATTAAAAAAAATATAATAGTTTAGATAGCTAAGAGCAATCTATTTTCAAAGTATTTTTGGGTACAGATGTCAAAACAGCTTTTAATAATTCCAGAGGCACAAACATCCATGAAGGCAGAAAATATATTTGTTTCTTGGGAAAATGAACGTTCAGTTTTCAAAAAGGAGGTGGAGGCAATACATTTACCGAGTTTCGTGGACAAAAACCAAATAGAAATAACCAAGTTTTATGAACAAAAACTAAATGAATTTCTTTTTTTCCAAAGCAAACTTGTAGGGGCTAACCCAATTGAAACAAATTTAACTTCTTCCAGTAAAACTTCAAGTGTTCAAAGTGTAAATTGTAATTCTATCGACTTGAATATATTAAAAATAGTGCCTTCTATCTATTCGTCCAAAGTTACACAGAATAGTATCAGCCGGCTATTCCCGAAGAGATGCGATAGTGATTGAAGATTCTGACGATGAACAATCTAGTTGTAGTGAACGTGATGATAGACAAAGTTCAAACGTTCAAAGTATAGATTGTAATTCTATCGAGTTGAATAAAGTAAAAACAGGATCCTTCCCATCTATTCGTCCAATGTCACACAGAATAGGATCATCAGGCTATTCCCAAAGAGATGCGATAGTGATTGAAGATTCTGACGATGAACAATTCAGTCGTAATGAACGTGATGGTAATTTTTTTCACTGTTAATATTACACAGTAAGGCGTTAGTTTAGCCAACTGTCACTTTATTTTTGTTAGTGTGTTAATTGTTTAAGTGAGATTCTTACTCACAATATCCTTGGTGCAACTTGCCAGGTTTTTAATAATCCAATTGGGTTCAAGTGATTTAATGCACCTGAAAGTGATGTGTAATATGATGGGTGGGTATTACTTGCTGACATAACATAGGGATTAGTACATTTAGATTTATTTATATATCTAATTTTTCTGGTTTTTTAACTACTCTACCGGATTTGGTTGTAATTTCCTTGGTTGTTTGGGGCTTATCATTTTTGGGTTCGGCTAACTAGATTATGTCAAATTTTTTATATTTTTTCTTTAGGAATTTTTGACATTTTAGTTTTGCCTCCTTTCCGTGCGATGCTGCCGAAGTTGATTTTAAGCTTTTTGGATCTCTGAATTTTTCCTGGTCTGATTCGCTTTCTGACTCTGATGTACTTAATGATTCAGGGTCTGTATTTGTAATGGGGGATTTTTTTGGACTTGGGGGTAGAGCCGGCCTTGCTTTCAAAAATTTCTTCACCCCTTGAAGCTGTAGGCTTATCAATTGCTTGTTTAGGATGGATTCCTACTTCTGGCAGATTAAATGATTCTTCCGAACTTTCTGATGAATCGAATGTTTTTGTCGGATTACGCCATTGCTTGAAGGCAAAGTCTTCAGGGGGATGTGGCATCTGTTGTATCATAGTCTCCTTACAGGATGTCCAATCCCTTGGTTTGGCCTTTGATTTCTAATGGGGGGGTTTTCAATAAAAAGATTTTTCTTGTTCTTTTGCTTTAAGTTAATTCTTTGTATAGGAGTTTTCAGTTAATTATTTCTATGGATAAATTTCAGCTAAACTCTTAGTTGACGATTCGCGAGTAGCTTACCTGAGTGGAGGCGGAGCTTCTTGTGAGGGGAGCTCAAACTAGCGGTTCAAATAGGGAGCTTGTATTAACGGCCATGCTGAGTAGAAATCAGATTGAAAGGTTTCGGGTTCCCTTGAGAGCGAGTGGAGCCACAAGGACTAACTACCTTGAGAATTACTAGCATAGAGAGAATAAAATAAGAAAGTAATGTGTTTATTTTTACTTACATAACTAGTACAGAGTTTGATGGTAATATCAGAGACACTTGCAGTAAAAGGCACTAAGATGAATTGTTAACTGTGGCAATACAAATAACATTCAATAAGACTGTTTCTCAATCACATAAAAGTTATAGTAAGCATATAAGAGACTGGCTCTAAACTCATTCTAAACTCATAAAAAGACTTAAAAAGACTGGCGCAAAATTGCTAAGTCTCAACTATCTACTCTGCAATTTCGCCGGTTACATTTAGGCGTTACTAAAAAACTATACTTTACAGATTCTATTGGTTCCACTATATGTCCTATATTACTATTGGATAGTGGTACACCAATGGGCTGCTTGAGTTTAATTACAATTTATAACTTTTAAGATATCACTTTGGAATTTTTCATAACAAAACAGAGTTTTACATTGTAACTTTGATTACAATTTATAACTTTTAAGATATCACTTTGGAATTTTTCCGAACAAAGCAAAGTTTTACGTTGTAATTTTTGCTAGCGGGGTGTCACTTAATTTCCAGCAGACTTGTAATTTATTTATGTGAAAGTTGTTAAAGGACAATACGATTTAATTACATTGAGATACATAGTTCTAAACTTAGTTTTCAGAACAAAGCAATTAGATTATACAAAAGTATTTTGTATCTCGAGTGACTATTTTTTTGTATAATAAATTCTTTCATCTCTTGATAGTTTGTAATTTCAAGCTCTTAAGCTTTAAATTACCTTGTTAGTCGCCTGTCATATAAGATTTGGTCAGACTGATATTTATTGCATACTTTGGCGACGCTCAGCCGGATTTATTTATTACATTTTCTGTGGGAAAGATTCTTACAATGTATGTTTGAATTAAGTACATTTGTTTCACTATTTTAAACCGAATGTTTGAGACTTGCTCAATCTGTAGGTTACTTGAATTTTCGGGTTCATATTTTTGGTGATGTTATTTTACTTGGCTAACTTTAATTGGGAGATTTTAATGTTTTTGAAAATTGATCCCATTACATATCATCCTTCCCATTCTTAACGATGTCCTCATCGTTGTGTTATGCTACTCTTTCTACGCTTTCAAATTTTGATTTTTCTTTAAAAGAATTTATCTTAGTACTCATTACTTGAATTAGCTCTGCTTTGTAAAATATATCTCTTTTTTTTCTTATCCCCGATTGCTCCATGAGACTACATATATGACGACATTACTTTAAAATCCATCACCTACTCACTCAATTTGGCGAAAGGGCCAAAGAGTTCCTATTGACTAACAAATGAGGTTATAGATTAGATAATAATTATTATTCCTCCACCTAATATTAAATTTCCTTCACCTAACGCTAAGATTACCTTCACCTGAATGCTAATAATTCTACATGGTTCTAACTAATTAAGTTCTGCTTTTGCGACTATTCTATTACTTAAAATGGTATATATTTGCCTTTTCTAATAATTGACTATGCTTCCACCTGACACTATAATGATACGATAAATAACTGACTTCAATAACATTGGTATATATAAAATTAAATAATTTGCAAATAAAGGTTTGACACCTTAAGTTTAATGTCTGATTGCAACACTGGGATAATGTAATTTATACTTGTTCCATTTGCTTTATGAAAAGTTTCTCTATATTCACTAAAGTTATAAGTTAGATACATAAGATTCACACTTACTTCATCATTCTATGTGTCTATAATACTCACATACGTTATCACTCTTACTTTGGGCTTCCATTCACTTAATTGCTGGGTTGGCTAATTGTTTATGGTTTGTCTTTGTGGTGTTTCACTTTTTGGCACTTGTTCCTTGGGATAAGTGTTTATGTTCTTCATATATATGACTACTTGCACAAAATTGTCCGTGCGTGGTTTGCTATGTCATATACGAGGGGTTAATGTCATAGTTTTGTTGAACTACTTCCTGGGTACATGACACTTGGGAAATTGATTACATGAAATGGGTATCTTGATCGTTGGGCTGGTTATCTCTTCTTGGACACTTTTATCCTTGGGAAAATGTAATGCACGTACAGTCTGTGTTTCCCGTAAATTGTTCACGTTCAATCCTTCTTTTATTTGGACCATAGGTTGTGTTACAACATTTAACGATAACTATGGCAAGATCAAAACTTGATCTTAGGGCTTTGGCTTGACGCATTGTTTTTGATTCCTGGTTAAATGATACGTAACCCTGGTTATATGATATACAATCATTAGGGTTTAATCATGGGGATCATGGCTAAGATAAATTGGTTTAATCTCTTCTCTGACACTTTGTTTTGGGGAAAGTTTTGCACGTACAGTTTATATTTCCCGCAAAATTGATTATGTTTGGTTCTCCTTTTGCGACGTCTACTAGTTATTGGATAGTGTCAAAACTTAAGCTTGGGATCTTGGTTCCTAAACATATTGTCTCTGATTTGGGGCTAAAGATACATAATCTTTGAGGTATTGGTTCCAGGCCATTCTTAGTTTGCCGATATTGTTTAGGGTAGTGTTACCTGGTATTGGGTCTGGGTGACTTGGATTGTCATCAGGCTATTGTCTTCAGGGGTCTCCTTGGTGAGCACTTATCGGTGGTTGACGAATGATGAGAGTAGATGCTACTGGGTTGTATCCGTGTTGCGTGCTGGTGCACCAATAATTAATTTGCACTGATTACTCTGCTTCCTGGAATATAAATATCTGGGCAGAATCATATGTTCTTTATAATTACACAAGTTAAAACACATACAGCAATAATACACAGTTTACACAGTATTATACGGGGACTATTGTTTGAAATAATAGTCGTGATTAATGGCACTAATAATATCAGTTTAATATGGGTATAGTTAAACTCAAAGATTAAACTAATAAGAGCAATTTTCATGCTTTTACATGCATATTGCAGCAATACTAGGTTACTACGAGATAAGCTAAGTAATCATAAGAAAAATGATTATGTTTACGAAAAATAGCACTATATAAGATTTTCAAGATTTGGTGATTATATATATACATGTATATATGTGCATTTGGCACATGTTCAATATTCAATATATTTTTAAATGTTATTCAACACTCATCTTCTTTAGCATTTAATTTTCTATTATAGGACTATATGCGTGGTAGGTTACATGGTTTTATGAGAGGTCTAGATTTACTATAAATTTTCATGTCTTTACTGTTTACGCGCGTCCCATGCTGCTTAAGAAATACATTCCTGCAGCTGCATGGGTTTACACAAACAATAAGTATAAATTTGGGACTGGACATGGCACGAATGAGGACCTCTACTCCCATTCTCTCGATCATGTCCTCCCTTATTTTTTGCTTAAGGGTTATCAGGGAGTTCCGGGTTTAGGTTTTGCATCTCACTCGACTCGATATGATCTGTCTTTGCTCTTTTTCTACGTGTTATCATAATTCTTCCGTAATTCAGGCTCAATAGCCTTCTTATAGTTAGAGAGATCATGAATACTAATCCTACCGTCAGGAGGATATTCCACCAAAAATTGGTTGAGAATAGTCCGTATCTACTTTCTACATACGTCAATCTTTGGTCTTCATTAGTAAATAGGGGAATTTGAGAGTAAGGCATCTCTTATTTTTGTTAGTGGTAAGGTTCCCTTGATATTCTCTATTTTTGACCATATTATGGCTTTTACTTCTTCATTTTCAATATTAGGAATTGTATACGATAAATTGACTGGTTTGAAATTGACCACCTTGGGGCTTATTATATTCGTGCTGGTGGTTATCAGTGGTGTTTGTACCGTGGCTTCTCTGGTTACTAATCGACACCCTTGTTTTATGGTTATTGTTCCCACGTCTTGTAACAGTAGTTCAGTTCTGCAGCTTGGATCGATTCTTTCAGTGTTATTATAACAGGAGATAGTCCCGACTGTTTCTCTTGGGACAGAAAATAGCCACAGATCATTTCTGAGATGAATAAATATTTCTCGTTTAGTACTGCCTACTAGCGCTTCGCATGAATTGGGAATTTCTTCTTGTTGAGTCTCTTTTAAAAATATATCTAACATGCAGGATCCAGGTTTTACGTTATAAATAGGCAGGGTTTAGTTGACATACTAGGTTTTTGAATGCTACACATTCTTTAAGGTTCTGTGGATTGGCTAAGGCGTATTTCCTTCTATCTTGATCGACTAGCAAGTATTCCGCTTCGGGGGTGATAGTCATGAAAGAATTAGTTCTACCTATATTGGCTGGAAATTTAGAAATTTTATACAAGTCATATATTGATTGTTGATTTATTAATGGGATTGTTACTACTGCAAATAGTTGTTCGTTTATTTCCGTGATGTGAACCTTTAGTTTGGTGTAATAGTGGAATAGGTTTGCTACTTTTGGTTCTGTTGGTAGATGTACACCGAACGTTAGAACGTTAGATCTTAGGTTTATTTCACCTAAGATACTTTTTAGGTTTGAAGGGTCCACGAGATCATATGGCAGGGTTCCTCCAGTAAGGGCAAATAATGCAAATTCAAATTTGCTAACATCAGTTGCCAAGTTAAGTAATGACATTTTCACTATGTCTAGTGATACCATGGTGAGGCTCGAATCGGAAATCACACGATCCACTTCATTTTTTAAATGATTTATTATGTTTACTGTCTTTGATATTTTCTTTGGAATTTCCTCAATTTTGTCTCTCTGATAATTGGCTATACTGGCTTGTATTTTTTGGACATGTAAGGTCACGTTCATGGCGTTGTTTAGTTTTCTTACGTTTTGCCTCAGGATATCCAGGTCTTCGTCAGTCGATAACCCAAATAAGCGTGAGGCTAATTCTCCTACGATTGGTATTAGACTAGCTGATCTTCGGTATTTGCTTTTTCGAAAGAATACCTCGAAGATTCTTGTGGTACTTTGCTTTAATTTTTGTATTTTTGTATTGAATAACTCAAATAGTGCTTGCAGTCTCTGTCTATACAATATTAAGAAGGATTGGTGAATTGATATTCTTAGGGCATTTTTCTCATTTAGTTCAGGTAACGATTCGACGTAGTTTTTGGCTGGTTCGTCGGCCATGGCCAGTCTGGCACATGTATATTTGCCGTCAATTGTCCAGCATTTTTCGGGTATGTATTTTTCTTTCCTTTTACTTTCAGAAAATTTCCTTTTGTTTTCCGAATTCCGTCCTTGAACTAATATAGTATGAGTCTCGGTATGCAATACTGGGAGTCTTGCTTTTAAATTTATATACATTTTACCGAAGGAGTGGGGTCTTTGTAAGTGTTGGTCCTGTGGACCATGACCATTTTTTAAATGTCGTTGGTTTCAAATGCGTTATGGTAATTAATTTTTCTTGGGGCAGTTCGTTGAGTTTGATTAACTCTGGTCTTGCATTGGTTGTGATATCCGTTAGTGAGGGCTGTATTTCCTCTGTTCTTGCCATGAGTTTGGGCGTGGTTGTCGTTGTATTTTTCCTTCTTTGTGGTTTGTCTATATTTTTCTTTATTTCTTTTGGAGATACTTTCTTAGTAACGTTGCTCACCGTATGATCTTGCCATATTTTCTAGAGGTATGTCCATATGCTTGGTAATTCATTTAGCATGGCGTAATTTCCACCATAGAGTTTATTTTTCTTGGAAGTTGTCAAGAAGAAACCTGTGATATATTTTTTCGTAGTATATTCGCTTATAGATCCGTCCTCATTGCTTAATGCTCTTCTCCTTCTGTTTTCTCTGTTGTTAGTTCCTAGAGCTTTATCGATCTCTGCCATTTTCTTATCAAAGTCGTCTATTAGGAATTTTGATTTTAGTTTGGGAAGAATGGGGGGTAGATCTATATTTTCCTTGTGGTGCATGTCTTTTGTGGTCTGCAGGCTTTTGTCCGATTTTAAGAATTGCAATATAGAATCCTTTAATTCATTGGTATTCTTTTCTAGTCTCATTACTTGTTGAAATAGGGTCTCAAATGGTTTGGGATCCAATTTCATTAATATCTTCCAGGCATTGTGGCTTGTAAGTGACGAATTCTCATGTTTGAAAATTATTCCATGCTTTACGATATCTTGGGCTATAGTTTGGGCAACGAAGATTATTATGACAATTGTTAGCCACATCCTTTTTTGCTGTTTCTGGAATTAATATTTCATTAAACATAATATAGGAAGATTTCTTATGGTTGATAATCGAATGAGAATTTAGATTCTTATTATAGGGGATTTTCTTCTTTTTTTTTTACCGGGGAAGTAAACAAAGTGAGTTTAAGATTCGGTGAGTTAAGAACAAAGTCATACACTTTGTTTCTTTGCTTATGGTGAACGTACGGCTGATTCTTAGGCTGGGGGGATAGATATTTTAATTGATCTCACAAGAATTTTTCTTTTTAACGTAAAGGGTTAATGGGTTGACTTAATTATTTCAATTGGGACGGTTTTTTTTTTGATTTTTTGGTTACTTTTGATTTTGCTTCATAGGTTTTTATTCTTTTAAATATAATTTCATTTCTTTTTGCTCTATATATTACACTTTTTGGATTATATAGATATTGTTTGTAGTATTTCATTTCTTGGAGGGGGTCATGTTTACCTTGATATTTTACACAGTTTGGATTTCCCTCAATTTTGTAAACTAATTTTTGCTTTCTACACTTGTCAAGAAGTAATAAATCTGTCTGACAAGGACCTTCAACGTACCAGTACCGAACTTTATATTGTTTTTGCAACTTTCTTATCTCATGTTGAACAAAATGGAGGTACTTGCCCTTTCTGCTGCTGTATTTTATTCCTAGTTTCCCTCTCGCGGGTCGATATTTGGGTGTATTTGCTAAGCGTAATCCGAAGCTATATGATCCTATGTTGTATTCCCTTAGGTCGTATTTGACATCCCACTTTTTCGCAAAAACTTCTTCCCCTGATTTATTCACTATGATCATTGCCGCTGAGTATATGACGTTTTCTTTTGCATACTTTATAGTTATGAACTCTGTATCGATAATTTTTTTGGCCATTGTCTGAAATGAAAGGTAGTTTCTATTGGTCTTTGTCTAGTTATTTTTTTCAAAATTAGTTACAATCATGGTACACTCTAGGTCGAAGTCAAACTACCTTTTTCACCGGCATATCCTCAATACATCGGGTACTTATTCGTTCGACATAATTCGAGTCATCCAAAGCTCCATATTAACTAATAATGAAATAATGAATATTTACATTGAATGGAAAACAAAGTAACTTCAGGTCGAAGTTAAACTACTTTTTCACCGGTGCCACCTTGCACCTGGCTATTTGTGTAGTCGAACATAATTCGATTCCCTAAAGTTCCGTACTCTAGTTTAAAGAGGTTGCGCTCGATTTAAAACGAATTCGATATAGGCTTAAAAGTATAGAGACTTTCGAGAAACAACCTTTTTTGTCAATGTATTAACAATGTATTTGGATGCCGTGACATTCACTCTAACTCATAGTTTTATAAATATTAGTACTTTATTAGTTTATTTATATAATGCACTTTTTTTGAATAACAATAATAATCAATTTACATAGACATAACACTTTAGGTGATATAAGAGGGTTCTTTTATTATTCGTTTCAACGAAGTTATTTATATATACAATTTCTTCCACTACTATTGGGTTTTAATTTCAATATAGGTGCATCATCCGGCAGTGCCTCCTTTGAACTTGGAGATGTAAGCATATCGAGAAGTCGATAATTTTCCCATGACGAAACATTTGAGCTGAGAAATTTGAGTTCAAATAGTATATTATTTTTCCCGCTTTCAGGTATATTTAAGTACATTAAATACACTAATAACTGGTTTGGGAGGTGCAGGCCCTCCAGTGTGGCCATTATGTCATTCCTTTGCATATTTTGTCGAATGACTTTCCGGCACAGCTGAGAAAAGGACAATTGGTCATTTATTATTTTTACTATGGAGAAACTTAAGTTTACATGTGATTGGCAACAGCATAGTTGCTCACGCACGATTACGTCTAAACCCGGGAATATTCTTCTCCCAAATTTTCGTCTTCTTGGAAGAAATTTAGGGTTATCTTTTTTATGTCTTTATAGTCTCTTGGGGTAACTTGAAAGATTGCGGATCCCGTTGAAGGGTTTATTGGATTTAGATACGTGTTATTTACACAGTAAACATATAAGGCCTTAAGGAAGCTTTCACCTTTTAACATATGTCCTCGGTCTATTAGTATGGAGAGAAATTTAATGGGCCAAACTGTAGTTATATTGTTATCATCTTGATCGTACCAAATATTGTCGGCGATATAATCAGGCAATAAGCTATATTTTGTTTTTGGGACACTTTGTATTAAAATTGGAAAGCCAGGTTGGCACTTAGTCTGGTGTGTTCGAGTGTTCTCGTCATTGCACCCGCACTAAAGTTATAATGAACTAAGCTCGCCATTAATCTTAGGATCATTCTTGGTTCTAAGAACGTCCTTCGAGATTTCAGGAGATAATACAGTTTTGGACAGTCGAGATTTTCTACTGTTCTGATAAGTTCCTCTTCTTTTAACGAATTATCAACAAGTCCCTATTCTCTTAATGAATCATTAATGTTGTCTACACTATGTCTTTTCTTAAGATTCCATGAGGTTATATTTTTCCAGTCTACGATTATTTAATTGTTGATGGCTTGGGTATCTTATCATAGTTACTTTTTTTTTCTTTAATTTATTCTGCTAGATTTTGGGTTAATATAAGCAACATACCGTGTAGCCGCTTATTTTGGTGCTTCTTTTACCAATTGCCGTCGGTTACTTATGTATCTTATCTGCAAATGTGTTGTTATATAAAATTTATTAATGCTTACAAAATAAATGATTACTTAATAGTAATATATTTTCAAAATGGTTACAGTGATTTAAGGCATAGTAATGGAATCGTTAGGCGCTTTCAATTTGATGATATTTGTTATTACATGTAGCTGTTTAATTGGCCTTTTTAATTTATGGTATTTAATCTTCATTGGTATCCTTGCGTTCCTTTTCCTGTTCGAGTTGCTCTTCGTAAGGAAATACCTGGAACGGCGCTTGTCCACAAAAATGATCAGACTGCGTACCAGCACCCTGTCAACGTACTCCCCACGTATCGGATTTTCTTTTCATCTTCACTTTTTATTCCCGTATGGTCACTTGTGTTTTCACATTTTCCTCTTACGGTAGAGGTGAGGTAGGGTAATCTTGACGTATCGCGTAATTAATTTTATTAGTCTTTTGGCGTTTTTCTTCCTGTTCTAGTTGTACTTCGTAAGAAATACTCTTGCTATGCACTCTTCCCCCAAATAATCAATAGGAAAAGCATACAGAGCAAGAGTACTCCCCACGTATTGGAATTCTTGTCCATCTTTATTCCATATTGTCGTATGTTCATTTTTGTTGTCACAGTATCTTCTTATGGTAGAGGTGGGTTAGGGTAATTCTGGCGGATCACTTTTTATAGGGAGATTTATTGATTTTCTCATGAGAGTCCATTTGTTTAAGAAGTTTGGTGAATAGGTAGTCGTAGTGCTTTGCCGAGCGATTTACCCTGCCCCTCCCTGCAGTAAAATCTGCTGCAGACGTTATAAAATCAAGTCAGCAACAGCTTTTACAACGCCTGGTATCTCCCTCATTCAGTAACTTGTGGAATAATTTCTCAGTAAAGGGTGATAGTTAAGTGTTTGCATGGTGGGATAATATTCACCAAGTCCATCCATGTCTCTAACCTCCTATGCTCGGGGGTTCATCTGTTTTCATTATTGCGTATTATACGGATATCTGAATTATTTACCTTATTTAATTTTCAGAGTATTTCATGGGGTTGTTCGCTAACTATTATTTTATTTTGTTTTTATGAATTTAGAGTTGCCGTTTATACTGAACTTTCTTTAATTGTCGGGAGTAAAAAAAATTTTGTTGTTACCTTCGAAGTGTGGGGGGTACCACTACTGATTTTTAGCTAAAAGTATCTTTTACATGGTTTTGAGTGGGCTCTCGAGTTTAAGTAATTAAAGAAAGGGTTTTATTATATTACTGGCTAGCATATTTGATTAATATGATAACTGTCGATGAACTTGACTTGGTAAATCGTTATATATAACAACCTTTTTTTTATTAAGTTTCTGTAGTTAACAAGGCGAATTTTTATTAAGATTATATTTTGAAAATATAGACTTATTTTTTAAGGCTTTCAAAAATTAAGCTATTTCACTGTAATGGATTTTCCTTTATCTTAATGTTTTATTTAGTTTTGACTACTGCGACTAAAATATTTATTAATTTATTTTCTGCACCTTTGTAGACACTTAATTAAAGGGAGTTAATTTATTTTATATTGAATGCGATTCTTTCCTAATTGCTTATTTTGATAGCTATTGTTTAAGTTGAATCGCGTGAAGAGTCGCGTATTGATGTTTTACTCAATTAATTTCTTTCAGAATATGTAGGGATAAATTCCTTATTTCAGCGTATTCTAGAATAATGCTAAATTGGTGGCATACAAAAGCTTGTTAGTCGAGATTAAAGTTTCCCGTTCGAATGAGTTAAAGGAAAGCTCATTTACATTTAAGGTGAAGAATGATTTAACACCTTACGATGCTCCCGTGGCGGAGTTATCGCCACGCGGCAGAGGTATTTATTAACAATTGCGGTATTATCTAAAAGTCTTGTAGTTTATCATAAGGCATATAACTTTGATTCCCTTGTATTTCCCATATGAAAATTAAAATATATTTACGTTTTTAGTGAACTTATTGGCGGATTGAAACTAGTTTAACCTAATTTGGATGTGATAATTTACCACAAGATATAATTCTTTTGTTATAAAGTCATTAGAAATGCAACTGAAAAATATGGGAGTCAAATTGAAACGCGTTGTCTAAAATTTTTTTTTTATATATGATTAACATCTATTACGTCCCACCATTTTTCTTTTGGCAGAGATTGTGCCACATGGTACAGGTATAATATTACCTAAAATTTTATAGGAATATGTTTTATACATTGGATGATTATGAAAAGAATTTGTCTGATTTGTCCATTATGACCTCGTGGCGCCATGCGTTGATGTCACGACGGCGTTGCACGAAAGTGCCGCGCCACTAAGGGGGGGGGGGGGGAACTCATACATTTGATTAGAATATTACCCATGTTATTTTTTACTCTTTTTTTTTAGGTTTTATCGCGATATTCTATGCTAGGTTAGCTTTTTACGGGGACATGTTTTGAAGAGAAAGTTGGAGGATTTAACTTTGTTATATCTTCTGATTTAGGGGTTTTTGAAACATGTTTCTGAACAAAGGGCAAAAGTACTTTGCAGGTGCTAGGATCTATTCACTTATTCATAATTTATGGCTTCTACTTTCATTAGAAATTATCCTTGAGTCATTCATACTTCGTATAAATGTTCGTTTTTATTTTTTTAATTTCAGTTAAGGACATTTGTTCCCTAGTGAACAGAGCTTAACTTTCGTGAATAACATGTGATTTACTATACTACATTTCTTATTGGGGGGAATAAGGATTAGCAGGGACCTAAGGCCGTGACTGGTTTATTAGGTTAGTAAAAACTATTAAATACTGTTTTGTTATAGGTGTATTTATGACTTGCGATAATTTTTTTGGAAGAATTTTCTTCGTTTTACCTTAATTGGTTAATTGTTGCCGTAATGGGTCTATGAATAATTTTGGTTATTAGCCCGTATTTAGGCAGGATTATATTAGTCTTATTTTCTATTATTTTTGCAAAAGAAATGCTATTTTTTGCAATTTCTCGATAGTTAGGCTAAAACTTGCCTATTTCTTACGGGTAACTATGTTCCAGTTAACAAATGGTACCGTAGTACCGTAAACTAAATTTGCAACCAAAGCTTAAGCCAATTAAACCAGTAATTGTATCATCGCTAGCAAAAACAACGGAACATATACAACTGCTAAGCAGAGGGCAAAATAATCTGAAAAAATTTTAACAAGAAAGGGACTTTTACCTCCTTTTTTTGAGTTAAATTTATTCCCATGTTTGATATTCCTTAGTTTTCTGTATCTTCCGGTAATGGTTGTGCTTTGGGTGTTCCTTAAGGTGCAGAAACTTCTGAGGAATCCTGGCCCGTAGTAACATTTGCTTGGGTGTTGGGGCACTGAGTCCTCATAATTATGTTATTATCCGTAGGAGGAATTTGTTGAACAGATTCCATTTGGTGTTTGGCATGATCAAGGGCTTGGTTTGGGATTGCAAAATACACGGGTCGTGATGGTCCTTCGTTGTAATCGTTAGCAAGAACATTTTCCAAATGCGGACTGAGGGATAGGTCAATTTCAACTGTAAGATATGTTGCAACCATTTTCTCTAAGTTTGAGCAGAATTCTCTTTGTTTTTTTAATTCCCTGGTAATTTCGGAATGATTTTCCTTCAGTTGTTACTCTAAGCTGTTTTGTTGTAGTTTAATTATTTCTTTCTGTGATTTTAAGTGGTCGTATTTATTTTGTAAGTCTAAGATCTTTGCTCGTTGGGGTGCCAGGGCCTCTTGTACCGCCATTATCGCGGACAGAACAGTACTGTTTCTATAATCTTGTACTTTTTTACCAATTTCCTGCATTTTATCGTATAATACTTGTAATTTGAGGATTTTGTCGGGATAATTATATCCTTTAGCAAGCGTGAAGTCGGTTATTGATTCCATTTCATTCTGAATTTTGGCGGTCTGTTCTTTCACTTCCACAAACTGGGTCTCAATTAATTTATCCATTTGTTTAGTTACTAAAATCTCATTTATTTTCTTGTTCATTTTTTCTTGCGATGCCTTAACTTCACTGAGAGATTTAAGCGTGGCTTCTATCATATTTTCAATTCTCAATTTTTCTGTTATCAATTGTGCCGAGGCTTCTAGGAGTTTCGATCGTATTTGAAATAGCTGGTCCATATGCGTTCTGTCTGTAACGGAGTTGATCTAGTTATTTCCTTTTTGGAGGAGGGTTTGAACAATTCTTGTTCTTCTTCTATCTTCGGTTTTTTTTTGTGAACCCGGATTCAATTTATCTAGAAAAATTGACTATTAACTTCTTTCGACCTTTTATGGGTAGCTTTCATTGTAATATCTTATTCATATACTCTTGTTTTTAAGGTTATATTTCTTTTTCAAGCTGCTCCTTTCGAAAAAACATGTTTCAAAACCCCTAAATCAGAAGAATACGTAAAACATACGAAAACCTAAAAAGAGAAAATTTTTATAGCCTAGCCTATTAACAATTTATTTAGTTGAATTTCTTTTGTGGCATAGTCGAATGCTGATTAACATATCTTTAAGCCAAGTGTGGCAAAACCATAAATAAAATTATTTCGATAAACGGTCCCTGTAATATAGCAATTAATCACGTATCATTCGTGCAAATTAAACAGTCTTGAAAGACAAAGTAAACCTTCCTCAAATCAAAAAAATACGTGAAATCAGTTAACAAAATTCTAAGATATCGTACCTGTGAATCGCAAATAAGACAAAACCAAAGCGAGAAAAAGGACAGATATTGATTAATTTTTTTTCAACTTTCGATGGCCCTCTATCAAGGAAGCATCTTGCTATGAAAAATCGTAGTACCGTAAACTAAATTTGCAACCAACGCTTAAGCCAATTAAACCAGTAATTGTATCATCGCTAGCAAAAACAACGGAACGAATACAACCGCTAAGCAGAGGGCAAAATAATCTGAAAAAAATTTTAACAAGAAAGGTACTTTTACCTCCTTTTTTTTAGTTTAATTGATTCCCATGTTTGATATTCCTTAGTTTTCTGTATCTTCTGGTAATGGTTGTGCTTTGGGTGTTCCTTGTGGCGCAGAAACTTCTGAGGAATCCTGGCCCGTAGTAACATTTGCTTGGGCGTTGGGGCACTGAGTCCTCATAATTATGTTATTATCCGTAGGAGGAATTTGTTGAACAGATTCCATTTGGTGTTTGGTATGATCAAGGGCTTGGTTTGGGATTGCAAAATACACGGGTCGTGATGGTCCTTCGTTGTAAGTAGAACCCTATCATGAGGTCCCAGACGATACCCCTGCTGCCATCTACAATGTAGGCTAACGTTGAAAGTACATAATTTATGGTTTTTCTCACTGAGAATGAAAAAACAGAATTTTTCTCATTTGAAAAACAGGATTTTTCTCACATTGATGGATGTTTCTTGGATGGTTATGCGTGTTGGTCAATTTATTTGTTGTTTTTTCATGGATGTCAACATCAATTTATGTCTCTTTTTATGGTTTTTGTCAGTGAGAATGAAAAAAAATAGGATTTTTCTCACTTTGATGGATGTTTCTTGGATGGTTATGAGTGTCGGTCAATTTATTTGCTGTTTTTCTTGGATGACAACATCCATTTATGTCAGTTTTATGGTTTTTGTCAATTGATTACTTAATATCTCCGACAATCGCAGCAATTTATGGATGTTCCAAGGTCGATTTATTTGTTGTTGTTGTTGTTTGGCCAAGTGCACGCTAGGGGAGAATGTTAAGATCCAGGAATAGGAAACAGGATCATGTGTTTCCTTCTAAACCAATCAGCGAGTCGGTTACATCTCCGTCTAGACTAATCAGAGGGCTGGTTACATATTAGCGGGAGAGGATCGCAGAGAATATGAGGAAAGGATTTTTTGCTATAGTTTTATTAGTCTGTGAATAGAATTCAAAGGAGTGAGAACAGTTTGACTTTACTCATTTGGATATATATTTGTGTTGATGAGTGGAATGTTTACCCTATTAGAAGTTGATAGTGGAGTTGATGGCAATAATACAAGAGCACCAAACATTGCGGTGGAAATCACGACTTTGTCTGGCATGAGATGAAGCATATGCAAGATATGTGATATCCTTGAGCAAATTTAAAATGGAGGATTAATTATGTTTCGCTGCAAAAGTTGATATAGCACATGTGAATAGACTTCAATTTGCTTTAAGTACATTAGTGAAACATATCGAAGACAATAAACTGTATCGCTAATTTTACATGCTTAGTATTATTGTTGTTGTTGTAATTATTCAATAAAATTGTTTCGAAATCGAAAATGTTTCCTTTCTATACAGTGAATTCAAATGATTTACCAGCATTAGTGGTTCACGACAGTTGCCTATACACCGAAGAAGAAGAAATCTAAAGTGAAGATTTAAAGACATTGTTGTATATATATGCATTTTATCAATAAACAAATTTACAAACAATCTTCAAATATTTATTCTATTGTGATATCGATATTTATCACAGTTTTAATGTATACTTTCTCAGGTTCAATTATTTGAACCTCGTCCTCCTCCACTGGCATAATATCTATGAGAGAGGGTATCTCCTGAGATTGAGTCACCTCCGCAAATAAATCCTCCCGCACTCGAAGTGTCGGGTTAGGTATTCGATCCGAAGACCCACTCCTCAACAGATCCTCTGATCTACATGTGCAGAGAAGCTCTTCCTCCTCCTCAGGTGTAATCTCACTGGTGTCGATTTCATTACATGTAGCTAGAAGCTCCTCCTCCTCCTCGAGAGTGAGCCCCCACACATGCCACACATCCTATAAAAGATTGAGAACACTATGATGGAAATACAAATTAAAATTTAAACAATGTTGTGGTAGAATGGTTCTTGGAAATTTTCAGCGGGTTTCAATTTCTGGAAAAAATTACATTTTGACATCATTTGACAATTTACTAAATTTTAGGGTTTTCTTTAGTTTCAAAAATGTTTTTGTCAGTCACCATCTTTTAATCATTCACAAACAATACTGAAGAAAACCAGTTTCCACTGTTTATCGACGTTAAATTATTAAGAAGGCTATTATTTCTTTGAAATATGCATTTTACATTTTTAATTTTCATGTTTTTGATTTTATATTGATGAAGAATTTAAACACAACTTCAACTAGTATTTTTTTTTTGTTCGGCATAGATGAAAGGTTCAATACCTCAGTTAAACTAAGAGGTTACTTTCTGTAAACTTATGTCTAGTGATAAACTTGTTAGAGTGACAAAAACTTTTTTTTCCACAAGAGGGCATTTTTCATCTAAAAGTAAAGAGCTGTTAGACTAAATCAAAGATGAGCAGAAATAATAACGAATAATTATTCAAACTTAAATTATAGTACTGTCTCGATTCGATAATTTCATCATAGGGAATTCGAAAATCACGTCCGAAAAGTATATAGAAAGGGTCGTCTTTCACTACTGGTGAGAATGCCGTGTTGATCACGTTAGTTAGGTAAGGTAAGGTCTCATGCCAGTCTCTTCTATTATCTTTTGTATAAATTCCTAAAATATTTGAAAACAATTTATGTCTACTTTCGATTTTTCCATTGGCTTGAGGGTGATATGCGGTTGTTACTAATTTATTAATGTGGAGAAAGCTCATTAAATCTTTAGTTACTTTTGAGACAAAATTACTCCCGTTATAACTCAGCACTGTATTTGGTATTCCGAAATTTAGGAACAACTTAGCAAGTGCTTTACTGGTGGTGTAGGCACTTTGATTTTTTAACGCTTTAGCAAAACTGAAACCGGAAATGGCCGATGACCGACAAGATGCAAGTGTGACCTTTGCTAGATGTGGGCAAGCCGCCACTAGTGCCATACAGATCAAACGAAATTATGTCAAATGGAAACCTTGTTATTGGGGTCCTTCCCATGGGTGGATTAGGGTTTATAATAGGATTTTTTCTCAGATTACACGTATTACAGTTGTTTATGAACTCCTTAAGTTTAGTTAGAGCTGATGGGACATAAAAGTACTGCTTCAATTTGTGAAAAGTCTTATTAATTCCTAGGTGTCCGTCTATCTCTGAATGGAAATATTTAAATGCAGGAATTTCTAGATTTTGGGGTAAAACTGGAATTATGGAAGTTTGGTTTCGGTTGCTCTCATTGGTTATTTTTCTACATAATATTTTTTCATCCAAATCATAATAATAATTATCTATCTCCTTTTTGAGTGTTTTAAGTGATCTGGTAGTTCTTTATCATATAGGAAATATTTTATCAGGGCAGTACATGTTTCATCTGTATTTTGGATTTCTTTTATATTAATTAAAGATAGTGGACCATGCTCATTTTTTGACTTATTGGCTATATTTGTTTTTAACTTTTTACTTTTTGGGGCTTTTTTTTTAGTTTTATTGCATTAACTTCGTTAATTTCATTTTCTAAGGGGCTATCCTCTGGAAATCTACTTAGGTAGTCACAAGGAGTGTTTTCCTTTCCCTTGAGGTGTTCAAATTCATAGTCTAAATCTTGTATTTTGAGTATCCATCGAGCAAGGATTCCCGTTGGTTTTTTTTAAAAGTTTGTAGATATTGTAAGCTCTTATGATCACAGCGTAGTTTAAATTTCCTACCCACCAAATAATGTCTAAATTTATCTAGGTGATGAATTATTACTTATGCAAAAAAAGGGATTTTCATTGTTGTTCAAGGTGGGAACTGTAATTTACAACTACAAGGGTTTTGACCATTTTGAATCCAACGGTACACTTTTCTTTTGGATCTGACGCCATTTTTGGGATGCTTTGTTTTTTTTCAAAATAACATAAATTCTTTTCGCAGTAAACTTTTACTTTCAAGATGAAGCGAAATAAGAGTTACCATTCCTGAATCATCGTCAGATGGTAATTTTTTTCACTAGGCATTTTTTTTTCAAAACGCATTTTTAAACTTTTGGTTACTATAGTCCTTGGTTCGCTCTTTACTAGGTTGCAGCTGCTGCTGTAACTCTGATTCATAAAGGTGTGAGGATTAGAATTAAAAATAAGGAATCAATCGATTTCTTGTAACCTTGTAATTTCTTGTATTGTGTTCAGTTCATCATTATTTTCTTCGACGAAAACATCAAGACTGTAGAAGCATAATGCGAAGCCAAGAAGCAGAAGAGAATATACTAGCAGAATTTGTAGTTTTTTTTTTAAACTGCAACAAAAACTGCTACATATATTGAAAAATTTGGATGGTATCCCAATAAGAGAAACAACTTGAACGAGGCGAGTAAAATTGCTATCGACGCAGAGGTGACTGATATGTGTATGTTTTTACTTGCCCCTATTGTTGTTATTGTTAAAAAGATCAGGATAATTGAAGTAATATTCTCCAAGCTGCACCAATACCTTTTAAGGTCTTTGTTTATTTGAAAAAGTACACAACAAATAAGTCCAAATGTTAGGATTCCAAGCAGAACAATTATTACTGTCAGATCTATATCCATCCCTGTCTTATTATCTCTGCCAAGAATGATTGTCATTTACTGGTTTAGTGATTAAAAACTGGTTTAATAGATGGAAGAAACGTCGAATATTTTACCAGTTTCTTTCCTATATACTGTCATGTTTATTATATATGTATCAGGTCATAAATGGTGCACCATGAATTATGCTGTCAAGTTTACCATACGTTTTTTTTTTTCTCCTGGAGAGGGGGAGTAATTTTTTTCTCCTGGGGTGAGGGTACGACTAGCTAATGCTATTACCTTTTCTTCCTTTATGGTTTTGCCATTTTCTTCCCTTTCAAATGTTTGTGAGAGAATGGCCCCTATTCCCTTGGTTGATGCATCTCTAGTAACTACGAATTGTCCCGTTTGGAAGTTTGGTAATGATAAGATGGGCTCTGATATGAGTGCCTTTTTCAGGTAATCTAAGGATTCTTGTGCTTCTTTGACCAAATAATCTTTTGCGGTTTTCCTGGAGTAAGGTCAGTTAGGGGCTTAGCTATCTGGGAATAGTTTCGTATGAATCTTCGAAAGTAACTACAAAGTCCCAGGATACTTGGTAACTGTTTTATAGTTTGGGGGGCTTTGAGATTCTCTACTATTTTTACTTTTTCTGGATCCGGGGCTATTTGGCCCTGCGTTACCACTACTCCCCAAAATTTTATTTTATTTTGCAATAAGTTTACTTTTTCTGGCCTACATTTTAAATTCCCCTCTCTAAATTTTTCGAATACCTTGGATAGGGTAATTAAATGGTCCTCAGCATTTTTATCCATGCAAATTACGTCATCCACGAAGTGAATTATGATATTTAGACTCTTAGTAGGTGAAGCAAGGGTCTGCAAAATGTGCTTGAACTGGTCTTGAGTCCAAAGGGCACTCGTAAGTATTCATAAGAACCACATTCTGTTGTGGAGAATGCTGTTTTGTATGCGTCGCCTTCTGCTATTTTTACTTGGTGGTATCCCTGAGTTAAGTCTAGGGAAGTGAATATTTTATTATTGTTTGAAATCGAGTCTAAGATTTCATCTATTCTGGGAAGTGGGAATTTATCGCTAACTACTTGTTTATTTAAAGCTCTGTAGTCTACCACTAATCTAAGGTCCTTTTTTTTGGGTACCAGGATCACTGGAGCAGAATAATGGCTAATGCTAGGTCTGATTATTTCATTTCGTTCGAGCTCCTTGATTTTATTTTTGAGCCACTCCTTATGTTCGTATGGAATACGGTATGGTTTTTTGGCAACAGGTAACCCTGTAGTTTGTATTGCGTGTTCGTAGAATGGTATTAGACCTATGTCATTCTCGGACGTTGAAAAAACGTCTTTGAATTCCCAAAGTAGTTCGCATAACTTATTCTTTAGCAGGATATCCGTGATATGATTTAAATCAAATTTTGCCAAAAATTGGGTTTTCGATTGGGGGTATTCTTTTTCATTTGTATTTATATTATTTATTAAGTTTTCCCCTGACTTCTTCCAATCGTCTAGGTCTGCTTCCGACACAACTTGTATCTCTACTAGGCATGTTCCCTTTTTTAAATTAATTACATAATTTTCACGTGTATTGGTTTTCCAAATGTAACCCTCTCCTTTTTAATAATTTATAATTTGTTCTTCACCTGTCAAATTTTTAGGGATATCCTCTATTGGTGTGGCAATCCAAATTTCATTTTTGTCATTAATTGGTTCAATTATTTGGGATATTTGAACTCTCTGCATTGATTTAGGTGGGATATTGGTTTTACGCACTAAGAATCCATAGTATTTTTCAGAGGTTTTTGTATTTATTGAATTTAATACAATTTTGTTAGGTTTATTATTAGTAGAGGGGTCTTTTCTTATAATTTCTTTCCATAATTTCGTAATTTCCTGAATTAGTTTGTTCCTGTATTCTTTCATATCAGTTATTTTTACCTTTGTTGAATTGTTTTGAATATTGTTCAATGTGACCCGTTTTTCTGACGGATAGATAAATTTTGAATTGGCTACGTCTAATAGTATTTTGTCTGTTTTTAAAAAACTTGAGCCAATTATTGCTTCATAAGGGAAATTTTTACAGATAATAAATTTAGTAGGGAAACTTCTATTATCTGTAAGTACCGTCAGGTATATAGATCCTTTAACTTCTAAATTATGTCCTGTCACGCTTGATAAGTTAGGACACGAATAATTTATTCGTTGTTTGATGTGCCTGGGTAATGCATTAAACACGGATGTGTTCATAACATTTACAGTGGCTCCAGAGTCTGTTAGGGCATTAAAATAAATATTTGCAACACTGAAATTGTTAAATATAGATAATATTTTGTTATTTTCTGCACTTAAAAATGGTATTATTGCTTTAGGAGACCTATAAAATATTCTGCCGCCAAAATTAGGTCTTATGGGTTTTGGAGGCTTGTGTTGTTTCCCTGTGGTGCCCAGTCATTTGATGTAGAACGTTCATTTGTTCTATTTTCATTATTCTGGTTGTGTTCTGCAAATTAGCATTGGTATTTTGATATCGCCTGTTTGTAAAGCTGCCCCTGGTATTCCAATTACTTCTTGGGTAACTAGTTCTGCCACGGTATTGTGATGTATTGCGTTGGAAGTTTTGGTTATTGTTATATCTACCTCTTGTTAGGGAGGTATTTCCTCTATTGCTTCTCATCGCGTACCCGCTGTTGTTTGTTCCCCTGAAGAAACTATTATATGTTCCGCGGTAATTTGAACTGTAATTGTTTGGAAAACAGTTCCTTGCTATGTGTCCTTTGCGGTCAAATGCATAACATTTTATTGGTTGGTTAAAGGTTGTTGGCGTTGATTGGTTATTTTCTGAAAAACGTACCAATCGTTGCCTTGGTGAGGTTCGACTTCTAGTTAGGTTAGGTTTTGGCGATGGTTCTCGTGAGAAAAATCGCGGGGAGGGATCTCTCGAGGTTTTGGGGTGTTTTCGTTTCTACATTATTAATTGATAATTTTTGATGTTGTAAGCAATATTATCAATTTCGCAAGCTCTCTCGACCTCCTGGACCGCTAATTCCAGGTCTTCAATATTTTTGGAAATTAGTAGACGATAAAGCTTAGGGTTGAGTCCCTGTTTGAAAGCATTAAGTATTATTTTTTAATATAGTTCTTTTTCTCCCGGGCCATATCGTGCTTCTGTCGAAATTCTAATCTTATGTAGGTTTTCTCTTACATTTTGCGTCTGTTCAAATGTGACTATTCCATGTTTTAGTTTATTCAAAGAACTAATGTCAATGAATCTCTTTTGGAATGCCTGTTGTAATAGTTCTATTGAGTTTATTGATGTGTTAGGTTCTGTACCAATTGAATTTTCAATTTGTTTTAAAAACGTAAGCTCTTGGCCTTTTAGTCTCAGGAGTAGCATGTTTTTTTAGTATTTTTAAATCTACTTTCGTCATTGCTACAAATTGTGCCAAATGAATATTGAATTGGTCCACGTCTGTGTCCCCTTCATATTCTGGGAGGGATTTTGCAATTTCTACCGAAGTTGCAATTAATTGTTGAGCTGTTAGTAATTCTTTATGTTCCAGTGCCATTTTAAAAAATATGTTATTCTTATTTTCTTGTTTCTATCTTACTTTGTAATTGTTTGTTTTTAAAGTAAATTTGTAAGATAAACATTATTAAAATAAACACTTACAGGAAAATAAATGAGAAAGATTTTTTTGTATTGTTAGTTGTCAGTTTCTCTCGTGATTTTCTTTAATTTAAGGCCGCGCCAAATGAAACGGGGGGTAATGTTTAATCTTATGAGTTGCTTTATCTTAAGGAGGCTTTCATATCTTGAAGCTGTTTTCTGACTTTTAATTTAGAGGTAGCATGACGAAGGGTACGAATCCCTTCTCCTATGAATTGAAAGTAATGGGATCTCATGGAGTTTCGTTACCTCTATCTTGAGACTAAGGATTACAGATTTAGGAATGCTTGCTGTCCTCTAATTCTGATTCCCAATGGGAACGTTACCTAGAGTACACGAGAGATCTGACTGACATCCGACAATGCAAACAAGAAGATCATAATAAACAATGGTTTTATTGTACTTACTTAAAATGACAATTGACAAAGTTAAAGATGACAAAGCGCAAATAAGCATAAAAAATCGTCTCTGGATGCTCTCCCAAGACTGCCTTAAAACACCAAATTCTCAGTTTATATCTATTGTAAAACAACTAGTTTGCTGACGTCTTCCATATGTGGGAAGACACAAAAAAGTTATCGCAATTAAATGCACGTCTGCATTTGCAAAAAAAGTTAGATGCGCAGAAAAAAACATCATTTATCTGACACACTCTCACTACTTAAATTCGTTTCGACTAGATAAAGATGAAAGCAAAAAAACTTTAGATTTCTACTTGGAAAATTCCAGATGTGCAATACTCGGCAAGTATGCTATGCTTTGCACGTAAGCCATTACCCATAGCTTTTGCGAAATTGTAGGGTGATCTAAAATGGTACTTTTTTCAAAAGATACAATTTTTTTTGCTTTTGCGCAGAGGAAACGCTTTTCTTAGCTATGCAATACATTGCACTACAAGACAATAAGCTTCAATTCTTCCTTTTACAGATTGAAAACTCTTGGATTATCACGGTTTGCGTGATGGCAGCAACCTAGTAAAGAGAAAACCATAGGCCATAGTAACCAAAAAGTTTGAAAGGTTTTTCAAAGAATGCAGTCTAGTGAGAAAAAATGTCATATGCAGCTGATACAGCACTGTTAATTATTATCATGTTTTTTTTTTAGTTTAAGGTTTAGCGTAAGGTATTTTAGAAAACAAAATTACAGGAATTTTGAGAAAGAGTCTAAGACCCGCCAAGACGGTGTTGGATCCAAATAAAAACTAAACCATTGTTATTTTCATTAACAAAAGTTCTGTACAGAAAATTAGTTTTTTGCGTGGGTACCACTAGTGTATTGATTTTTTTTTTCTGAGAGAAAGAGAAAGAGAGAGAGAGAGAGAGAGAGAGAGAGAGAGAGAGAGAGAGAGAGAGAGAGAGAGAGAGAGAGAGAGAGAGAGAGAGAGAGAGAGAGAGAGAGAGAGAGAGAGAGAGAGAGAGAGAGAGAGGAGAGAGAGAGAGAGAGAGAGAGAGAGAAAGAGAGAGGGGTGAGGGAGAGCAAGAGAGAGAACGAACCACAGCCCGTAGTAACCAAGAGCTGCAAAACGCATTTTGAAGAAAAAAAATGCCTCATGAGAAAATAATTGCCACCTAACACTGATTCAGGAATAGTAACTGTTATTTCGGTTGATCTTAAAAGGAAAAATTTATTGTGGAAACAAATTTATGATGATTTTGAAAAAGAGCTTGAAACCCCTCGAAAATGGTGTCAGATCTGTATGCAGGTTATTCAAAGGGCGTATCTACAATATCTTAGGTTCGATCTGATGTGTGAAGTTGAGACTTCACATGTCACAGGGCTTTTTTAGGGTATGTTGATCTAACCAAAAACAATATATTCATCCTAACGCTACTGCTTCTACTCATACTACTGCTGCTTCTACTATCATATTACTGCTGCTACTGCTGCTACTGCTACTACTACTACCACTGCTACTACTACGACTAATCCTGTTACTACTGCTACTACTAGCACTATTATTGCTAATACTGATGTTAATACTGCTCAGGAGCGTCGATTGGGGGGATGCAAGGGGGGCAGTTTCCCCCTTCCCCCCAATAATGTGGAGAAAAAATTATTATATATCCCATGCCCCTTGACTAACCGGATATTGACTCCTCTTGCCCCCCCCCCCTCCAAAAACAATGCTGGAGGTTCGCCCCTGCTACTGCTACTGCTATTACTACTCGTACTGCTATTTCTGCTTCTAAAGCTAAGGATATTAAGGCCAAAAATTTGGGAAAGTATTGAACTAAAATGAAACAAACTATGCTCATTCATGTTGTCAAGAGGATATATATAATTAAGTAAGTATGACGGCACTAGACCCTTAAGGTCCAACTGGCGGTGCTGATCTCCGTTTCGTCGCCCTTCAGCCAGGAAGTGCAATGGGGCGTTGGGGGCCAGCCATCCTTTGCTTTCACACACCCTTCCTGTTTACCTTCCCCAGATTTCTCCAGGTGCCCATTTAGAGCCGGGTTGACTCTGGCTGAGCTTACAGAGTCACGCCCCTGACCCCCGTCCCGAACCAAATAACCCGCTACGCCAGGGATCGAACCCGTGCCCCTTGGACTTAGAATTCTCAAACCAGCTGCACGCCAACCACTTAGCCAGGGTGGCTATATATAATTAATAATTAAAAGAGGATAATTAATAAAAATAAGAGGACATATTAATAATTGTTCAGGAACGGTTTATTGCATTAAGTTGAAACTTTTGACGTGTTTTGAGGGGTATGTTGAACCTGCTAATTCTACTATCGCCACTACAACTATTTCTACTACGCAAGCTAAGGGTACTAAGGTCAAGCTTTCAAGGAATATTTGGGCAGATGTTGAACTAAATCAAAATGAACTATGGGCATGTAGATGGTCAAAAGGGTAACACATCAATATTTTTAAAACGGCTTACATTGTTACGTGGAACCTTTCAGCGTAAGTTGTGGCGGACTTTGAACTAATCAGAAGGCACTATATGTATACTATAAATACTACTACTAAGAAAGCTGTAACTAAGAACGCTAAGGGTATTAAGATGAAACTCTTAGGGAACGTTTAGAGAGTGAATTTAATTGAAAGAAAGAATAATATGCATGCAGGTTTTCAAAGGTTATATTATCAATATCATAGGCAGTGCAGCACTATATTAGACAGTAAATCATTGAAACTTTTAAAGGAGCGAATCCAATTATAAGATAAAAGTCCTAGTGCCCTTTTAGAGAGTCAACACTGGTAAGTGGCCCTCCTCCCAAGCCCACTAAACTTCCAAGCACTTCAAATAAAATTTTTTAAATAGTCATTTCGTTCAGCACAGTTGAAAATAGCGACGAAGACCACACTGCCTTTCCATCACAAACTTCATATACAAGAAGAACAATGGGGAATTCTTTTCGTGAGTGAGTGAAGATAATTTGGTTGAATATTTAGGCCCTATGTCCAAAGGCTGTCCTCAGCAAAAAAATATATAAAAGATGAAAGACTCACAACAATATGCGACCAATAAAACTAAAAAGCAAGGTTTTTCAAAACAGTCCCATCATCCTTGCTTCAGCGAAGTTCAACCAGGACTGATAAAAAGTGAGGTAAAAACAAGGCGATTCATTGAGATGAAAGAAAAATCGAGCAGTTCGTGGTAACGAACTGTAAGTAAGGAGCGACCCGGCTCAATAGTAACTGAAGCTAAAAAACGGAATTTTGATACCAATAGATGCATCAAAAGAATCAAATTTTTATGCTCATTTCAAATATATAAATTTCATCAAGTTTAATCCTACAGATTAAAAGTAGAGCGCCTGAGAAAATTTCCCTGATTTTCGAAAAAAAAGGGGTAAACACCCCTTAAAAGCTATAGAAAATTTCATTAGAATTGACTTCAGAAAAGCATTTGACCTTGTTGATCACAAAATCCTCTTAGAAAAATGGCGGAAAAAATATACCCAGCTTTATTATTAAAATCATCAAGAGCTTCTTAACAAATAGAGAGCAAACTGCAAAGTATAATAAACTGTAAAGTGTAAAGAGAAAACTGTAAAGTATAACTGTAAAGCTATAGAACCTAATGAAAATCACACCATCGGATTCAGCGTAATAGAGAACCCTACTGTAGAAGTTTCAAGCTCCTTTCTGCAAAAATGTGGAATTTTGTTTTTTTTGTCAGAAGAATGATCACGGATGCGTGTTTGTTTTTTTTTTTTCGCAGGGGTGATCGTATTGACCGAGTAGTCCTAGAATATCGTGGGAGGGCTCATTCAGACGGAAATTAAGAGTTCAGGATGGTCGAAAATATAATAACTATGTCTTTGAGGATGACTTAATCCCCCAAAGTCCCCGTGGGGAGGGCTGAAAGTTATAAACTTTACTCAATATTTACATATAGCATTGGTTATGGGAAGTATACAGACGTTTTCAGGGGAATTTTTTCTGGTAGTGGGGGGGGGGAGGGTCGGGGCTATGTGGGAGGATCTTTCCATGGAGGAAGTTTACATGGGAGAAGGGACATTGCTATGAAGAGGGTGCAGGATTTCCCAGCATTATTAAAAAAAAAACGATCAGAAAAAAAAAATAAAAAAAAGTTTTTCAACTGAAAGTAAGGAGCAACATCAAAACTTAAAACGAACAGAAAATATTACATATATATTTGGGTTTGCCCCCTATTCAATACCTCGCTCTTTAAGCCAAAGATTTTTAAGTGCTTTCATAAGAGCTATTTATTTTAATTAACGGCCTTTGTGATTAAGGGGTCATTTTTAGAGATTTGGAACAAAATTTGAACTTTAATGTAAAGAGCGAGGTATTGACTAGGGGCGAACCCCCTAATATACGTATTAAAAATATATGAATATAGAAGTTCGTTACGTAAGTTAATTCGTAAGTTACGAATATTTATTACTAACAAAAACGTTCGTAAATAAAATTAAACAACTTTCGAGAAAGTCATTTAACCAAATAAAAGTAAAATTAATATGCAAATTTTGTTTTAATTACACATATACGGTAAGCCAAAATTAAAACCTGCATTAATTCAAAAATGTTCAAAATAAAATAAAAAAAAAAGTTTTTAGGGTTTTTTTTTTTCCCTCTGTAACTTAAAATAAGGAACGACATTAAAATTTAAAACGAACAGAAATCATCCCGTATATGAAAGGGCTGTCCCTTCCTCAACGCCCCGCTCTTTACGCTAAAGTTTGACTCTTTCTCACAACTCTATTTATTAAAACGATAAAAACCTTAGCGTAAAGAGCGAGTTGTTGAGGAGGGGACAGCCCCTTTCATATACGGAATAATTTCTGTTCGTTTTAAGTTTTAATGTCGCTCCTTACTTTCAGTTTAAAAGACTTGTTTTTTTAGTGAATAATTTAAAAAAACACGTTCTTACCGTCTTTTTGTGACCGGTTCTGTGTTAATGTCTATTGAATTTTTAAATATTTTGTAAGATCATTTTTAATTAAATTTGTGTTTAGAGCATTTAGTGTATATTCCCCCAAGTCTCTATTTAAGGAAATATTATCATTAATCGTAGGTCTGATTTCAATTGCTTATCGAACTACCTGTTTTATGCCTAGGTCATTGCTTATAAGGGATTCATCAAAAATTATTTTTCTGGCTAGGATTTTCAAATACGTGGCTGCCTAAAGCAGAATCAAATGAAACAGTAGCAATATTAGAATTTAGAGCTTCAGTAATATCATCTTTATGCTGTTGTACGCGTTTCTCTAAATTTTGGTGAGTTCTACCTACTATTTGCCACAATCACATGGTATTTGATAAACCCCTCTTTGGCGAGTCACTGGGGCTTTATCTTTACCAGAATTTAGGAAATTTATGATTTTGACATTATTGGTAAATACTACACAGATTATTCTGTGTGCAAACTTTTTTAAGATTTGTAGTGATTTTAGGGATGTAAGGGAGGTAAATTGTGTTTGAAGGTTTGTCGGAAATTTTATATTATGAGCTATCATTAATTTTACGGGCGTGTCTTTCAGTCTACGGTTATTATACTAATAATAAATAAAATAGGAAACCCATTTCCGAAAAGTATGTCCCTGATAAAGTTTAGTTCTGCTGTGATGTGGGAATCAGAACAAATGATTAGGGCACAATCGACAAGAGCGACTACGGCAGCTCTTTTAACGTGTGGTAGGTGGTTTGATTTAAAATACAAATATCTAGGATTTTGTGTTGGTTTTCTATAAATAGTAAAATTGAGTTTATCTAAGCTACGAATAATTAACACGTCTAGGAATGGGATTTTATTTGTGATTTCGATTTCTAAAGTAAACTATAAATTTCTATTGTAAGTATTAAGGTGATCTAAAAACCCTAAGTTCATTTTTCCCACAATTCAGAGTGAAATTACGTCATCCATTAAACGTCCCCAAAAGATATGTTTCAAGAAATACGAATCTAACGCCCAATTTTCAATATGTTCAACATAAATATCGCCAGTAACCTGGAGAGGGGTGCGCCCATGGATATACCATGAATTTGCTGGTAAAAAGACTTACGGAATTGGAAATACATTGAGTACTTGTTACAGAGTTTTAACAAGGTCATTAAGAATTCGTAATCTATTCCTGCTGCTGAAGCTTCTATTAAATGATAATTCTTTGATTTTATTTTCTAATATTTGTTCAGATACTGCTACATCAATATTTGTATACATTGAAACAAAGTCAAAGCTACTTATAATTGTATTTTCGGAGATATTTACGGTTTTGTGTTTTTCAACTAAATCTACCGAATTACATATATATGATTTTTGAGATTAAAGCAAAGGTTTAAAGGCTGTATATAACCATTTCCCAATATTGGATGTGGGGGCTCTCGTACAAGCTACTATGGGCCTTAAAGGAATGCCTTGCTTATGTAATTTTGGTAGACCTTAAAACTTTAGGTAAAAGCTACCGCGGTGGAAAAATTTATTATATAGTTGTGGAGTAATTTTACCATTTTGTTTTAAACTTTTTAATTCATTTATAATTTTGTTAGCAAATTGATCAGTATGATCGTGGGTTATAGTTGTATGTGTAGTCTCGTCATTTAGATGTGAATAAATTTTTGTGTCGTAATCTGTCGTATCTATGACAACCAGAGAATTGCTTTTATCTGCTTTAGTTATAATAATGGATGGGTCTTTACGGAGATTAGATAGTATTTTTAGGTCATACAAATTATCTGGTATTTTATTGGCGGGAGAAGTAACCTTTTTTTATTATTTTAAAGGGTATCTATAAGACTAGCCCTAACTTCATCTGGGTTGGAAATAGATGTATAAAATTTGTGCACAGAGGACTCTAGAGAGGAAATTAAATCTGCCACAAGGACTTGTTTTGGAAGAAAAGAGAAATTTGGACCTTTTTGAAGAATTTGAATTTCCTTTGGTTCAAGCGTTCTAGAGGATAGATTAACAACAGCCGGTCAGGAGTGAATCTTGGAGTGTAAGTAGGGCTATTCCTCGAAAATTTATATCGTAGGTTTACAAATTTCTTAATAATAATAATAATTTATTTTCTGCCCGCCTTACAAATGGAGACAGAAGCGGAGTAAAAAAGAAAAGAAAAAAAAATACACTCATCAACAAGCACAAAATATTTACACTAACTTACAATTGCAGTACTAGACGAGTTAGAGGTGATTCAGCAAGAAACTGCATGCTCCGGCGGTAAGCTCTTGCTTGCATCTCCCCAATTTTAGTCACTGGGTCATTTATTCCATAACGGCTGCTTGTATAACTATTTGAAAACCACAAGGGCAAACGTAACAAAAATTTTGCCAACTTATAATAATGGGTACGCAGCTGTCGTTTTTTTCGTAACTTTTAGTAACTCCCAAAGCGGGGATGTATATAGAATAGAAGGCGTAACTAAAGCGTTGAATATTTTAGCAAGAGTCTATTTATTAATACTATTTCTCAAGCTTTCTGCTTTTCCATAACATTTTGTAAGAGACCGAGACACATTATCTTTAATAAGCCCGATTGTGCATCTAGTTGTAGGACCATAATCAATACCTAGATACCGCAAACTATCCGATTCATAAATAACAATACCTTCGATATCTAGCGAAGTAGAAAAACTATACTTTGGAGGCCTGTTAAATATGCATAACTCTGATTTAGATACATTTACAGCAAGGCAAATAAACTTATAAAGTTCAACAATCTTAGCAAGGTTATCCCTTAGCCCGGAAATAGAAAAGCTCAGTAGCAGTAAGTCATCTGCATATGACAAGTGTCTGATATCTAGCCCATCAAGGTTGAAGGTTCCCTTTAACTCTCTAGTGGCAGTATATGTGGCGCAATTGAATACAGTTGGGCTTAAACAAGAACCCTGTCTTAAACCTTTAAGCAGAGGTCCACCTTCCGAAAGAATCGGACAATTATTTTGCTTATGTCTTCCTAACACAATACGGATAACTGTATTATTGTACTAAAACTGTAGAATAGACACTATGTAAGGATCAACGCCGCAATCCAGAAGTGATAACAACGCTTCACAGCGCGAAATACTGTCAAAAGCGGCTTAGGTGTCAACACTGCTGGTAATTTTTTTTTTCAATTAGATATTTACTTTTGAATCAAGTATAGTCTCGCTTAAATATAGTTAAATAAAATATAGATAATAAAATTATAAATAGTCATATAAACAGCTCATAAAAATACTCATAAAATTAAACTACACCAGGTAGATACCACCAGTGGAGCGAGATATGGCGTTATTGGCCACTTCGTCTGCCTGGTGCACATCATCAACAGCTTTTTTATGTTGAGCTTTTAACACCTGAAGCATTCGTTTAGTGGCCTTTGCTAGACTTTTTGCAGCCTCGTCTTGTTGATTCGCCAACCCTTCCATGTATTGCAAATCCCGAAGGGCGTCTTCCTTCGTTCGTATTTTATTTAAGACATCCGTAGCTTTTGGAGCCCTCATTGTTCGAACTGATCCTTCTATGTTTTCTTTATCTTCATAACGTACAGCCCCTACTTCTATCAACCTCTTGCTCCATTCATCGTTCGGTTGATCAAAAATAATTGTTTTCTTCAATGATTTATTATTGTTTGAGAATTTATAGATGATAGCTTAGTAAATTATGCTGGTGGTTATATTTTTCTCATGATAATCCTTCAAATTAGTGTCTTCTCGGATTCCGTATGCGGAATCTGTAACCTTGAATGGTGGCCTAGTTGCAGCTTTCATAATTTTCTGTACTGTACAATAGCATACTCCAAAATTCTTCCAAAGACGGTTTTTAATGAAATTCTTGCTTTTTAAACCATAGATTTCCTCCTGTTTTGTTTTCCTTGGGTTCTGCTTTGACATTATTCTACCATTTTCTGGATTTGGATTTGGATCCAGACCCGTCAAGACGGTGTTGGATCCAAATTAAACTAACCCATTATTATTTTCATTGACAAAAATTCTGTACAGAAAATAAGTTTTTTGCGTGGGTACCACTAGTGTATTGATTTTTTTCTGAGAGAAAGAGAGAGAGAGAGAGAGAGAGAGAGAGAGAGAGAGAGAGAGAGAGAGAGAGAGAGAGAGAGAGAGAGAGAGAAAGAGAGAGAGAGAGATAGAGAGAGAGAGAGAGAGAGGGAGAGAGGGAGGAAGAGGGAGAGAAAGAGAGAGGAACTAACCACAGCCTATAGTAACCAAGAGCTGCAAAACATATTTTGAAAAAAAACTGCCTAATGAGAAATAATTGCCACCTAACACTGATTCAGGAATAGTAACTGTTATTTCGGTTTATCTTAAAAGTAAAAGTTTTTTGTGGAAACAAATTTATGATGATTTTGAAAAAGAGCCTGAAACCCCTCAAAAATGGTGTCAGATCGAGATTATTAGTGTAACATTATAATTATCACGGTGGAAATTCCTATATAAGAGGACTACAGTTCCCTGCCTTAAAGACGTTTGTGGTATCTCTTCTGTTCTTGAGGATACAGTGGAAATTAGGTTACCATAATTTCTTATGTTTAGGTTGAGTTAGGCAGCCCAACTGACAGTTAAATTCTGAGTGTTTCTCAAAGACAACACTTAACAGAAAATTCTCAAACAACTACAGCCCTCATAATATTGTAGAACTGCCGCCTTGTGATGTTGCTAAATAACAGTGATTTTGCACTCCCCTGGCGTGCTTTACTTAAACTTTCTGTGTATTTGATTTTTTGCTACTTTTAAGAATAAAGTGTTTAAAGTTTTGCAATTGTTAAAACTATCATTTACTAATGCATAATTGGACGTATTTGATTTTTTTTCTTATTGATAAGACCATAAGCATTTCGCTACTTACCCATTTAAAGCAGTTTTTATTTAATTTTGTTTTCTTTCTCCACAGTTCAGGCTCTTTAGTTGGCCATCTGGGAATCCTCGAAGTCTCATTTTTCTCCTCAATGTCGTTGTCTCACTAAATGTATAATTTTTTTTTCTTCAGTTTCAACAATATACACCTAGCCTATTACTACTTCTCACTCTGAACCTGATAGATTCTGATTGTCAAGCTGCAAGAGAATAGCAAAATTTGTAAGCTTAAGTACCATTTAATAATTAGATTACAAACACTTTATTATTAAAAGTAGCAAAAAATCAAACACACAGAAAAGCTTACGTAAAGCACGCCAGGGGAGTAAGAATCACTGCTGTTTAGCACGGTCGCAAGGTGGCAGTTCTACAATATTAAATTCAACTAGATTGAAAACTAATAATTTTTTCTTCCTCAATTGCTCTTTTTCTTGCGTCAAGCTTTGTGTATCTGCTGTGGATAAAATAAGCGAAACGCATTGCATCATCTTCTACTTGTGGTTCTTTTGCAAGTCTAGCCTGCATGAACACATGAGCTTTATCAACAAAGTTTGATATTTTATTTTGGACAATTGAAAACTCAGCTTCAGGGCCAAGTTTCTTTACTTTAACACCGGCTTTAGACGTTGATTTTTTGGGTTCATGGTTGCCTTTGGTAGTATTGGGATTATCTGACATACTAGTGTCAGTGAGGGTAAGAGTACTGTTTGCAGGACTTGCATTTAATTTTTTGAGGTGCATTTAAATGCAAGGACTTGCATTTAATTTTTAACAATTTGTGAGGTGGCGGCTGTTATTCAGAATATTAATAGGGGGCACCCCTCTCCTCCAACCCCTTTTTTTCTACAACAGTTACCCCCTTTAGTAAATACACACGCGTACATAAAATGATCGTCTCTTCAAGTTTGCTTAAAGTGTGTGTGTGTGTGTGTGTGTGTGTGTGTGTGTGTGTGTGTGTGTGTGTGTGTGTGTGTGTGTGTGTGTGTGTGTGTGTGTGTGTGTGTGTGTGTGTGTGTGTGTGGTGTGTGTGTGTGTGTGTGTGTGTGTGTGTGTGTGTGTGTGTGTGTGTGTGTGTGTGTGTGTGTGTGTGTGTGTGTGTGTGTGTGTGTGTGTGTGTGTGTGTGTGTGTGTGTGTGTGTGTGTGGTGTGTGTGTGTGTGTGTGTGTGTGTGTGTGTGTGTGTGTGTGTGTGTGTGTGTGTTGTGTGTGTGTGTGTGTGTGTGTGTGTGTGTGTGGTGTGTGTGTGTGTGGTGTGTGTGTGTGTGTGTGTGTGTGTGTGTGTGTGTGTGTGTGTGTGTGTGTGTGTGTGTGTGTGTGTGTGTGTGTGTGTGTGTGTGTGTGTGTGTGTGTGTGTGTGTGTGTGTGTGTGTGTGTGTGTGTGTGTGTGTGTGTGTGTGTGTGTGTGTGTGTGTGTGTGTGTGTGTGTGTGTGTGTGTGTTGTGTGTGTGTGTGTGTGTGTGTGGTGTGTGTGTGTGTGTGTGTGTGTGTGTGTGTGTGTGTGTGTGTGTGTGTGTGTGTGTGTGTGTGTGTGTGTGTGTGTGTGTGTGTGTGTGTGTGTGTGTGTGTGTGGGTGTGGTGTGTGTGTGTGTGTGTGTGTGTGTGTGTGTGTGTGTGTGTGTGTGTGTGTGTGTGTGTGTGTGGTGTGTGTGTGTGTGTGTGTGTGTGTGTGTGTGTGTGTGTGTGTGTGTGTGTGTGTGTGTGTGTGTGTGTGTGTGTGTGTTGTGTGTGTGTGTGTGTGTGTGTGTGTGTGTGTGTGTGTGTGTGTGTGTGTGTGTGTGTGTGTGTGTGTGTGTGTGTGTGTGTGTGTGTGTGTGTGTGTGTGTGTGTGTGTGTGTGTGTGTGTGTGTGTGTGTGTGTGTGTGTGTGTGTGTGTGTGTGTGTGTGTGTGTGTGTGTGTGTGTGTGTGTGTGTGTGTGTGTGTGTGTGTGTGTGTGTGTGTGTGTGTGTGTGTGTGTGTGTGTGTGTGGTGTGTGTGTGTGTGTGTGTGTGTGTGTGTGTGTGTGTGTGTGTGTGTGTGTG